>VJOZ01058601.1:0-11646 GCA_009801055.1 Stichopus horrens
CAGGGACCAAAATCACCCTATGCTGCGTAACTAATTCCCTGTAAAAGATTGTTCTAGTACAATATCATGATTGTACACTGTAAGTTTGTCATGTGAGTGAAATATTTATTATTGTTTTGTCCAACATGCATGAGACTACTTCAGTGTACTAGTTTTTTTAAGCAGGGAAAGGTTTTTTTTATGTTTCAAGTGCATTTTCCTTGAGGGGTGGGGGGCAGTTAGGCAAAATTTTTTTTATTTTGTTTATGGAGCATATCTATGCAGTGATGTTGAAATTATTATTAAGTATAATTTTTTCCAGTTTTATCAGTTTCTCCTGTACCATTTTTCTTCTCTCTTGGGTGAAAAGTGTTTCTCTTTGACAAGACCAACTTTGGTAATTGCATCAAGTAAATCTAATGACGATGAGATGTTCCTTATGATCAGTCCTAGCACTTTCAGGAAACTGCAGTAGTAAATCTTCCAATGTTTTTGAAAATCTTCCAAAGTTTTGGAAAAGGTTACGACTCAGCAAGAGAAGCCTGACGTAAGAGACAAAAGAGCTGTTTTCATATGTAACTTCACATCCTATCCTCACAAGCAAAGTTTTGTCCCTTTTTCCCCCCATCCATAGTTTATTTCAAAATCTCATAATCTGGCCTCCTGTGTGTGGTATGGATCAACATTAGATTTGAACCTCATAAATTGTGCAGAAGGTTATATACATATCCAAAGAGGATGAATCCATGGTCATTAATTGGCTTGCTCTGCTAATGCCCAGGGTATTAATTTTCAAGGTATTGATGTCAGTAGGTTCCATTGAAATCTGTAGATCAATGAGAATGATGTTATGGAAAAAAAAATCCAATGAAAATATTAGGAAGGTATGAATCGCAAACAGCTAAAACGTTGGTACGTAGTTTTCTCCCCATATTATGTCTCAAAAGCAAATCGAACTGTTGCATTTACTGCTGTGTTTCCTCAAAAATGTAGTTTGGGTATAGAATGAACTGCAAGTGCATTGTACGGAAAATGTTGATGGCGAAGCTGTTGTGTCATTCGGCGTCTCTTATTGTTTGGATTCAATTGTTTAATGTGTGAGTAGTTACAGTGACATCATTCTTATTCATTAATTTCTTTGGTTAAGTTCTCAAATTTCAGCGCATTTTTTGTGTCATCATGTCTATGCTGTGTACTGTAACTTCACTCCTTGGTAAGATCTCTATAGTGAAAGCTCTGGTTTGACATAATGTATTCCAAATTTTGTTGCAGACTGATTTTGTTGGAGAGTACATTTAGTGTCCATTAAATGTGGGCATGGGTGTATGTGTGTGTGTGTTTCCTATTGTTGGTTTGTGCACATAATATCTCCAGGTAGGAATGAAGTGGATATTCCTGATGTAACAAATGTAATACATTCCCCATGCTGTAGATTCCTGAAAAATAAACACAGTTGAATCATCAAAACCACAACACTTTTTTGCATACTAGTTGACCTTTTCCTGTTGTGCTTTCTAATGGGTTCATGGTGGTGACCAGAGTGCTAACTACGGCTGAGTTGAGTACCTGGATGCCCACCTCAGCCCTATAGTGTTAACTACAGGCTCTGAGTTAATGGTATTCAACAGTGAGTTGACAGTATACAGTCAGCTATCTACCTTCCGGCTTCATGCATTCCCATCCTAGCATTTCACTGCTCGTATACTTCTTTACATTTTTGTGGTAATGGGTGACATCCTGTTAAAGAGATCTTAATTACATACATTTGTAATTTAGGTTAGTCTCATATGCAAGTCTCAAAGATAATACAGGATGAAATCTCTCAAACATATAAAGGTGTTGAGATGTTTGTAGCTTATTGTTCGTTAGTAATTACTCAAAGGTTATCTGGTATGCACTTTCAGCTGTCAGAGGAGATTTGCTCCAGTGAACAAGACAAAGAAATGAAAACGGCTCATGCAAAGATATTCGTGGAACTTGACGAAAATCAGAACAAATTTACCATCGATACCGAGGTAGACAGAGAGTTCATATGTGGAGATGGGACAAAGTCAGATGAAGAGGTCAGTCAAAACTCTCAGCCTTCATGATTTTCACAAAATCAAGAGTGCTGTAAACTTTTCTCAATGTTTAAATAGACGTGAAGTCAATGGCAACATCAAGCTGTGTCGTAAATGACTACATATTAGACCTTCCAGAGTTGCCCAAATACTGCCAGTTGATATTTTACATATTCCACACCACTTTTAATTACAACAGTGTTTTACTTGTCCTGATCTTTACAACAGGTTGGAATTTATTGTTTGCAACTGGCTTACATAACTATAAGCAAACTCAATGTAGTAATGCTCCGATGTAAATATTTTACTTTAGAATGCATACATTCAGAACAAAGTTTGGGAAGAATTTTGAGGTTGCCTCACAGCACCAGATAACAATATGAAATTAAAATTGAAGATCACTGATTCATTCTCCCCTTCCCACATTAACATTTCCACTTGTCATTTTCCCTACCACCTTAACTTTGTTTGTTCTCAACCATATCTTGTTGCATGCAGTGGCATTCCCCCTTCCTGTCCTTGTTTTGTTTACTTTGTAATCTTTAACTTCTCAGCTCCACAAAATAACTGATGCCTTGACCAAATTTGTGAGGGATGAACTCCTCCTCAACGTCATTCCACTCCTCTACCCATCATCTTCCTCTGAGGTGAACTGTGTCTCTGATGCTGATAGGCGTCATGATGACCCTTCTCTCGCTCGCTCATCTCTCCCCAAAGAAGGAGGTTTCAGTGCACCTGGGGCGTCGGTAACCATAACTCTCGGCAACCAAGAGGACACAACAGTTAAAATTCAGGCAGAAATGGATGCTGGTTTCCTTGGAGAAGGCAAGAAAGATGAAGAGGTATGAAGATTTAACAGAAATATCTCTACATTAGCTATGCTCTTGGGAGACGTGCTTCAGTTGACCTTGGGAATATCAGCTATACTTTTCAGAGACTTGGTTCATGGACAGTGGGAGTATTTGTGCAGCAGCTCTATGCCCATGGGAGGCATGCAAGTGGTTAAGTGAACCTTGTGAATGTCTATGTGCCAGCTTTGCTCTCATGATACATGACTGAGTTGACAGTGGGAAGTTTGATGGGTCAGGGGACAGAAATTTTTGATAATTGAGATGCTTTTGTTATGCCAGCTGGTGTCACTTAGAGACAATCATCTTACTCCTTCGGAAATAGCAGCAGATTTTTGTGAACCTTTTTCTGGCTTTCATAGCTCTTGTGGGTAGTGACTTTTTTATTCTGGTTGGAAAGCAGTCCATATTTCAGGTGGTCCATCCCCATATAGCCCCACACGGAGAGTACTCCTTGGGAATATCTGCACATCTGCTAATGCTCTTGGGAGACATGGTCTATTTGACCATTGGAATATATATTGACATATGTCAAATATATGTGTTTAGGAGACATGATTCAGTTGATCTTAGGAATATGCCTTGTCCAGAATTAGGTACTAAAGTGAGACCATGAGCCATCATTGTGAGTGGTAATGCTATCAAGCTATGTATGCGGAATACATAACAGCTTGGATCGTTAATTCAACCGAGACCTTGAACTGCACAAAGATCTACATCAAAGATTGGTTGAAATATACATCAAAGTAGTATATTCTAAATGTTCTCATGCCTCACATGTTTAAGCCATATTTTTTTATTCAAAGTCATTTGACTTATATCAATCTGATTATGTTCAAAACTTCCATGGGTTGCAGGGGTATACATCAATGTTGATAAAATACAATGCCAAGTCTGATAGTTGACTTCCACAATTTCCTGAAGAATGTTCTTTCTCTCCTGAAAAAGAAAAGACCAGAATGAAAGTGAGTCTGTGCTTCACATCATTGTAATTACTGTTTGCACCAAGTCACCTGGGTACCTGCAGTTCATAGTTGTTAGGGTACCTGAAAATGTAACTCTTGTTAGGCCTTGTGTTTTATTGTGATTTCAAAATATGACATTTTGCTAAATGCATGTTAGTACGACACCATGTATCTTAGGCCATGACAGTGAAGTGTTATAAGTTACTGGGCATACATGACAAATTTTGTCAAACATTCAGTGTATGGTTGTGAAAGTTTGGATGTGAGTAGCAATTTCAGAACCAGGTTTTCACGCCTTCAGTCGGGTGCTGGAATACCCGGTGCAAACATTCTATCTTGTCTTAGACAAATTGTTCTTCAGAATTCACTGTCACTTGCTCCACACAACCTCGAAACAGATATGTAACAGGCGGTCTTGGTTTGTTGCTTAACCTTACTTGATATTTAGAGCCTAGCATGAGATCTTGTTCAGCCTACATTTTCTCTGCTTTTGTAAGTGCTTTTACCTATCCTTAGAACCACACAAAGAGCTTCATTTTGCTAGGTCAATTCACTTAGTCCAATATATTGTTTGATTCAATTCCCTCGCAGGTGGAGATCGTCACTCAGAAGATTGCCAAGTATGTCCAGGATCATTTTTTGGAAGGAATGCTAGAGCGGCTCTTCCCAGGTCGGGACGTCAAGTCCATGTTCACAATGTCCTCCGACGTTTTTTCGTCATCCCTTCACAGTCTGAATGTACCTAGTAGTGCTGTCATGGAGCATCCGAGACAAGAAGAACGCCAGGCTGCGGAGACGATTGACAAAGGTTCATTGCTTGCAATCGAAGCTTTGAATGTCACTTCCAGCAAAAATAATGCAAGGCACCAAGAGTGCCAAACTGTGGGAATAAATCAGAAAGAGCTTCAATCACCAGTGACCGAAAAGTTGACTTCAGATTTGGCAAAGGCACAAGCAGAGGTGACTGCCCTTCAGAGCATCATCAGGAAACAAGAACTGGAGAAGAGTCAGCTGTCTGAAAAATATGAGAGGAGAGGAGAACAACTGAAAGACATCTGCTCTCAGTTCACCGAGAATGAGAGGCAGTGGACAGATGAAAAAGATGTGATGAAGAAGAGGTTGACGGAGGCAGGAGAAGAAATAGATGATATGAAAAGAAACTTAGATGTGATGAAGATAGATGGTTCACAGAAGGAACAAGAGATTAGAAGTCTGAAGGAATTGGTATCAGAATCGCAGTCACAGCTTCAAGAGAGTACAGTCAAAATTGAACAGGAGATAAAGACAAGAGAAACAGCCCAGAGAGAGGTGGATGCCCTTGAACTTGGAATCAGAAAGTCTCAAGATGATAAAGAGTTACTTCTGAGGAAACTAGAGGAGAAAGAGAAGGCACTGGAGAGTCTCAGCTCGAACTCGGAATCCCAAAGAGCATCGTTGGAAGCTCATCTGAGTCATTACAAAGAAGTCTTGAAGGACAAAGAGCTGAAATTGAAGACTCTGAAGGAATCCAAAGAGCAGGTTGAGGGCATCAGATTGCTCGAGAACAAACTATCGACCCTGAAGATGGAAAACAGTCACTTGAAAACATCACTGGAGGTGAGTGGTTGTAAATGGAAACACATGTTTTGTGGATCCCCTTTTTTTTTTGCATTTCATTTGGAGTTGCTTTTATATCATGTCTCATCCTTACACAGTCCCTCTGTGAATACTGTGGCTTACTCCTGAATATGTGGTGTAAGCACTACTAGTTGGATCAATGCAGAAGTTGTACACTCGCTTGAATAAAAGTTTTCATTAAGTTCATTTCCTCAAATACTTTGATTGCCAGTCAAAATTTTTTTCTAGTATTGTTAAATTCTGCTATTTTTTTTTTTCATCTTTAATACCAGTTGTTATCAAAATGTATACATATCAGTTGAATTTGAAAATCAAGGTACAAAGGGATATGTGTGTTTGATATCTAGGCAAAGGAAAAATAGAGCAACTTAAACCTAGCATATACCTATCATTCCAGAATAGTTTACACAGGCTTCCCACAGTTGTGGACCAGCTGGAAGAGTCATGAAAATTTGGAAAAATGATTTCAAAGCCTTGAAAGCTTTGTAATTCAGGGAAATTGTTGTGAAAACCTAAAAGTTATAGAATTTTCACAAAGTGATGTTTTTTTTTTCTCACTCATAATATCTAAATGTACTCTAATCAGATTGTGATGTCAAAATTTGCTTGTATTGTCTTCATCTCATATTGTTTTGGCTTTTGCTGTAAATAGTTGAAAAGTTTATGCAAGATGTTAGGAGGGAGGTCATGGGCATTCTTTTATTCGGTCATGAAAAGTCATGGAAGTTGATTCCATAGAAAGAGAAAAAACCTTGTTTGTCTATCCGGGATGTACACCTCTGCTTCCAGGAGGCAACATTCAGTGCAAATTGATACCCCAGTCCCACGAAATTTGAAAAGATTTGTTTTTGGGTTATGTCCTTGCCAAACTGAGGATGCAGATTTCTTTGATGCCTTGTTTATGACCTCACTTACATGGAGAATTTGTTGATGGTACTGTACATGCTGAAATGCATATTCTATCATGTCATTTATCTCAATAGCATGATCAAAGCATGTATATTTCTATAGCTCTTTGAACTGGCTGCTGAGCTGAATAATGTAATTATGAATTTCTTGCGGAAGCTTATTGTGAGGGAAATGTTTCCACAGTGTTGTCCTGCTTGTTGGGGCTTCATTTACTTTTACTTTTTCTTTCAATTTTCATCCTTCTCTTAGGCATTGACCCCACCATATGATCTACCCACCAGCCCCAGGACTGATGGAAATTGGACATTTGCAGATCGACCAAAGACAACGGGCATCGTATCTGTACCGTGGAACAAATACCACTTCCTCCTGGCTAACAACCAGCAGCTGGCATCGAGGGTGAATGAGCTGGAAAAGGAGAAGGAAGACCACATGAAGAGAGGCAGGTTGTTGGATGAAGAGCTCAGGAGATTCCAAGGCGAGATGGGTAGCCTCAAGTCCTCGATTGCCCAACTGACAGGAGACCTCAGAGATGCTTTACTGGAGAGCAAGAATCTTGAACACAAGATCGAGACCGGAGAGCTTAGGGCAGAGTTTAAGCTTCAGACACAGCTCAGGGATACCCAGGAAATGAGAGATGAAAAACAAAAGGAACTGATGAGAAAATTGACGTCTGCAGAGGATGACAGAAAGAAGCTCAGAGGAGAAAGGGACGGTTGGATCAAGGAACTGAAGTAAGATGAAAATGAAATTTAAATGTACTGTTTGCCCCATCAGTCTTCCTTAGTTTTTGTTTATAATCATGAGCGCTTGTGTTCTTAAACATGTATAGTTTTCATGGTCTTCAATTATAATTATTGTAGATACTGTTTTGAATTTGCTTTTTACAGTTTGAGTCTGCATTACTCAGAGTATGCATCAAACCATTTATTGATGACCAAAATCTCTTCCGAGACAGATATCTGCAAATTAGGTTTAGATGTAGGTGTAGTAGCATTTTATAAGCCTGTTTGTTTTCATTGTGATTGCTTTGAGGCTTACTGGACCTCTTGCATGTGATATTGCAAAGATACCGTGAAATACCGTCCTTGAGCTAAGCCTAAATTTTACACATGCATAGTGTGTTTCTTCCATTTGATCTACAGGCGCCTAGCATAGCCTTATGTAATGTTTGTACCCTCAGGAAAAGCGTCCTTGTTGTTTTTATGTGACGTCAATGCAAGGGCTGTTTCTACTATCTCACATGTATTTAACACTAATGTACAACTGTAATCTAAACATAATGAAGAGAGCATTCTGATATTTTGTATTTAAGTCCCATTGAAGTCGACCAATGACAGTTTGTTAGGATTAAGTTGGCATTTTTATTTACGGTTTGTTAATGATTCAAAAACTGAAGACAGTCAGTAATTATTGACTGTTCCTTTGAAAAAATATAAACAAAAGAAAAATGATTACATGGATGCCGCAGAATGTCATGCGTATTGATTTATTATTTTCTGGCAGAAAACTTGGCGAGGAGAAATCAAAACTGGAAGCGCGGTTGAGCAAGAACACAGAAGAGCTGAGAAGTTGTCAAGAGGATCTCAAGAAGACCAAAGAGCTACTCAATGTGAAGGTAAATTCTGTCATTGTCACATTGTATATAGTACATTGTGGGGAGATATACTGGTGACAGCGATGTCATAAGTAAAACACTGATTGCAGCTTTAATCTGGTATAACCCCACATGTCTTACATCTTGATTACATCCTCACTTTGAAAATGATACAGCAAGCCCAGCTTTCGACAGCGAGCTCCCTCCTGGAGGAGATGAGATACGAGAAAGGCGGGATGAGCAGCAAGATCCTGGACCTCTACCAAGAACTGCTGAAGACCCAGGCGGATGTCGAGAGAGCCAAAGATTCCAGCAAGGAAGACATAGTCCAGTTTCAGTGCCAGGTAAATTTATGAATCAGTGCATATTGTCCTTTAAAAGTCGTAATTCGCAAGCCGACCAATTGTTGCAGTCAAACTGCAGTGTTAAAGAAAGAAAAATTGTTTCACTAAATATTCAGTAAAGAGTTAAGTGCACAAACAAGAGTTAAGTTTATGGTGGGATCACTCTTGTAAGTGGCATTGACCAAAATTGTCCTCACTTTGTAAAGAGCAAAATTACAATTTCATTTCCTTTCCAAATTGTCAACATTTTCTGCCAAAGGTTTCATCTCTTGAAAAGTCGTTGCTTTGTCACGAGAAAGATCTGTCCAGAGCGGAGAGCGAGTTGAAGCAGGCAAGGTCAGACCTCGAAGATGCGGAGTCGTCAAAGGTAACCAAAGATCACGCATTCCAACAGCTTCAGATGGAGAAAGATGAGGCCTTGGAGGAAGTCACTGCTCTTCAACAAAAGCTACAAGAAAGAGAGCTGAGGATGCTGGTGATAAATGAAGCTGTAAGGACTATGCTTCAAATTTACAAAAGTATAAGCTTGCTGGTTAGACGCCACGCGGCTCATTGAGTCGATATTGTTTATATTTGTGACGAGATTGAAGGAAATCATTGTATGCTGGTAACCCTACTTACCCCACTAGTCATTTATCTATTCCTATGGTTGCTAAGAATATGAGAAATTGTACAATTTTCTTTTATAAACATGGGTTGCCAATGGTTAATACCTTATGGTAAAAAGTATCAGGTTACAGATTTGCAATAAATGATTTTGATCAGTAATTACCCTATCACTGTTGCTTCAGCTGTGTGCAGATGTTCAGAATCTGTTAGTTTGGCCATTTACCATCAACCTACGTACTTTACAGGTGTAACAAGGTATCCTGAATATTGTGAACCAACTCAGTGAGCCCCCTTAAGCGCCAGATGATGAAGTAAAACATACATGAACAGATATAACATCTTGTGCATTTTCCTGCAAAATAGTTTCTAGGTACTGTATCGTATATTTGCATTAAAGTCGTGGTCAATTTTTTGTGAGACTACATGCAAGAAACTCTTGTAGCTGCAAGGAACAAAAACAAAATGTACATCTCAGATTCCTCACAATAGTTTATCTACACATCTCTTCACATCTAAGTTTGTATTAAAATTGTGCAATCTTGTAATTGATCATGCAAAGAAAAAAAAGAGAAAAATCAATTTTCAACTTGGTGATCTAAGTTTAGGAACAGGGTGTATGCACACATATGCAAAATAACTACCAAGTAAAATATGCTTATTCATGACTGTTCAGTTTGCTTAATTTAACAATTTCATGGTCAGACCCTATGATGGTTTAGTAAACCTTTGTGTAAATTATCATAGGATTCTGCCTCATTGTCTCAAAGTTAATTGGAATTCTTGATCTTTTGTTAAGCATCAAAAGAAAGAAGAAGAAATGGAGAGAATTACAAGCAAATTGTCCTCCCTGATGTCAGAGGCAGAGTTATCAAGACGAGAACTAGATAAAAAGGACAAAGAAGTGAAAGACAAAGCACAGAGAGTAGAATCCCTGGAAGTAAGACCACCAATATTTTCAAATAATTCAGAGTTAAAAGAACATGAGAACTTTGTGCCAAAACTCTTTGCTTAGCTAGTGCTTCTTTAACTTTCATTGTTTTCAATTCTACTTGACTTCATCTATTATTCATTAAAACATGGACCATCTGAAGAACCAAAAACAGCAGATGCAGTAAGTATAGCCTACATTGTAAGTTAATATTTAGCAGTGCTGAGAAGAAAGGCATCATCACCGTTGATTGCATGGCATGTGAGTATCCAAAGCGCAGTACGTGATAGAAGAAGCTTTGCACCTCGTCAGCACTTTGATCGGAGCGACCTAGAATTGGGAGCCATTGTTAGTGCAGCTGTCACTGCATGATATGACAGTCATGTGCACAGAAATTGACATTGATTCAAGGCAATCAGATGTCCTCATATTTCATCTGCTCGTTTTTGGCTCCATTGTAACAAGTCTTTTGCCAAAATGGAGATTCTGATGAAGATCCTGAAGATTATTTGGTTTATAACTACCTCTTGATGTTGTCATGCTAACATAATTCATAGAGAGAGAAAGAAAAAACTGTTTAAGTTTGTGGCAAAGTCTGTTTTGTGCCATGGTGACACTATAGTGTAACCACTAGCACTAGCCCCATAAGCCCTCTTCCCTGACCTAGCAGGCACAAGTCAGGGAGGTATAATTAGTGATGGTCAGTGACTTCAACATTCTGTTGTTTCTCTCTTGTAATCTGCAACCCTCCTTCTACCCGCTAGCCAGAAATAAGTAACTATCCTTGCTACTCGCCTGAATGCACACAGGGCAGGTAAAACTGAGATTGTGTTGACAAAAGAGATATGTTGTGGTCAGTCCTTCACTAGCTTTCACTCAGTTTCGCCTAAATGAGAATGGTGTCTTGCCCGCAATGTGAGTGAACTAAAATGAATGATGTTGCAAAAACATTAATAGAAAGGGAATTGCTCTCAACAGATGGACTCAGTGCTGATCAGCCTGGACTGTATTACAACCAAGGAACCACTCATAGTGACTACTCAAGGTCCGCTTGTTACATAATCACAACGATTCTTACATTTTGGCCCCTGTATTTGAACAACCGTAATGTCAATCCCTGCTTCACATGTTACTGCACAGCTGGATAGTTTTTTTATTTCATTATGTATTCGACCCTATCAGCATTTATGCTGAAATTAAAGCCCACTAAAGGAGTTGCCCACTTGGCCATGCATCACTGTCAAGTTTAAAGACCTTGACCACAAGCTACTTACTGGATGTTTGTAAAATCATGCAGAGCTACTGCTCTGGACTGTCATTCAGTAAGATATTTAGCCGAGCTAAGTACTAAAATTGTCTGGTAAGGCTCAAGAGCTGTTTTGAGGTCACTCAAGTAAGCATTAACAACTTCACCACTGTGCTGGTCATTTTTTTTTTCCATTTTATTGTTTAATTGACCATACGTACGCAATCTTGTGCACTGTATTTGCACAGCAACCTTGCAGCTTGGAAGATAAAAGTTTTACATCTTTTACCGCCTGTGGACAGGAGGCCATAGATGTTGTTCATTTTGGTTTCCGGAGGCTTCTACTCTTATGTAGTGGATAAGTTCAGTGAAGTGCATAAGATTTGTGTTTTTTTTCCCAGAATAGGCAAGGGACAAATTATTCAGGTGTGCATTGCAGTTTGGGACACTAATCTCTCTGGGCTTCTGTTGAATGTGAACTAAGTAAACCAGGCCTTGAATTCTGAGGCGAGCGAGTGCGATTGCACGCCACCACTCGCCTCAA
>VJOZ01058667.1:0-10365 GCA_009801055.1 Stichopus horrens
AAAATACTGTAAATTTGTTGATATACGTTAAAGTTTGTCCAAATCGAGATGTATTAGCTTTTTCTTTCAAGTGAATCCCTCAATGTGTGTAGGAATCGCACAGTAAAAATTTGTGACTTCTCGGAACAGTATGACCTTTGACACTTTGACTCATCTCCTACCTGCCTTGTCCAGGAACGAGGACGTACAGCTTTATTGATGGAGATACGTGTGAGAGCCAGAGCAGTTACTTGCTGGCAGTAGCAGAGAGAAGCGAGGTTGACTCCCCCGGGGAGGAGAGCACCTATGGTGTATGCTTCGTCGACACTTCGATCGGCAAATTTCATGTAAGTTTGAAAAATTTCTGATAAGGGTACTGGTAAACCTAGTCCAAAATGAACTTCTGAGAATTCATGACATACATTAAGAATTAAAGGAAGTATTACAATCACAAATTTGACATTTTATTCTCCTTTAATTCCAAAATAAATTTTTACATAGCCCAGATGTTTCAAAATTTTTTGCATATCTTTAAAAAATTGAAATTTCTGTTGGTTGCTTTTTTTCATACTTTTTTTTCAATGGAGACATTTCTGATGTTCATTTCTGAGTCAATCAGAGCAGATTTTTAATTTCTCTTCGACTTTCTTTCGAATATTTTAGATCGGTCAGTTCAGAGATGACAGACACAGCTCACGTTTCAGGACCCTAATATCCCATCATGCACCAGCCCAGGTAAATGAGTTTGTTTGCTTAGTCACCTGTAACTCGTTTAGACAAAGAAAAAACCTACACCCTCGTGCGATCCCTTTGATAATGTTCGATAATGTAGGAGCCTCAAATGTCAGAGGTCATGATGTTCAACTGTCAGTTATTTGTTTCCTGAGATGAGATAGGATTCCTGCAGTCATGGAAAAGGCTGGAAAGTCGTGAAAATTTGGACAAAAATTTTGAAGGCCTGGAAAAGTCCTGCTTTAAACCATAGTGAAATTGTGTCTTTCTCACTTGTAATGTCAAAATGTATTCTCTTTTTGTATTATCAAAAATTATTTTGTCTTTTCACTCCTTATTTGCTCTGGCTCTTGCTGTTATAGTTAAAAACTATAAAGTGAGTACATCAGGAGGATGGTTATGGAAATTCTTTGAGAAAAGATGAGAGAAATGGTTCAAAACACTTTGAAATTGTAAAATTTACAGTAGTCTTGATGGTTTTTTTTTTAAGTTCTTAGACCAGGCAGAGGAGTGTAAACCTCACTAGATTCTTTTTTGTATTTGATGAAAAGATCAACACCGGAGAGATCATTCAGTCATACGAGTATCGTCACAACTTAAATTTTACCCATTTCTCAAAAGTTTACTATTTTGTTATTTCGAAGGATGAATAAAGCAGTCATCAGTTCCTTTTATATTTCACAGGTCCTACTGGAAAGAGGAAAGCTCTCCCAGAAGTCGAACTCGATACTCCAAAACAATCTCCTCTCCGTGCTGAAAGAACAACTGCAACCAGGCACGGAATTCTGGACTGCCCAGAAAACTCTCAAGGTGCTCTCGGATAAGAACTGTTTCGAAGATTCTCTGAAAACAAAGGAAAACAATGAGGACAACATACAGAATTGGCCATCTGTAATCAAGAGGATGGTCTCTGAAGGTTCGTTTAACTTTCGTCCTCAGATGAGTGGAGCATATCTCAAATTTTTTCTGCTTTCATGACGAATTTGAAAGTTTTGAAATGTGATATCAAATTTAGCTAAGTTTCACATATTTTGTGTCTCCATTGTCCATGCATATGCTTTGTGCAGAATATTCCAGTGTTGGGGTTTTACCAGAAAAAACCTGTTTTTACCTGGCCAGCGGTAAAAACTGGTAAAAACCTCCACAAGTGCAATACAATGTGCAGAGTGTAGGCCTACTTACAAATGGGTACTTTACAAATGAAACAAATTGTACCAGTAAAATACATTGGGGGTTTAACTTTATTTCATCACTTTTTAGCTCTGCTTTTGTCTTAAAATAAAATGAATAAACATAGTGTTTAGAAAGTTCTCCATGACTGTTTTCTTTGCTAATTGGTATACTTGGGCATTGCAGTTACTGGAATGTTGCCAACTGGTGTTTAGTGTGGCATTGGTTTTCATAAAAATTGAGAATCACTAAATTTGTCACAACTTTAATTAAGTCTGAAAATGAGAATCATAGCTTTTCAAAACTCACCTGTGTTTAGGCTTGNNAATATACTGGCATAAACATGTCAAGGTGTCAGTGTCAAAGAGAGGACAGTATTACAGGGTATGTATAAACAGAGAAAAATTACAAGGCAAACTGCATCTGTAACTACTGTACATATGGCAAACACAATCAAATTAATGTCCCCACTTTTCTGCTTGCTTAATGAAGAGATTTTTTAACATGCTTGCAAAAATACTTGGATCTCTAGACAGCTAGAGTGACTTGATATAACGAGGACAACTGATATGCAGAATTTAGTGTTGTAAACACTAAAGCTAAACAGTTGTTTATATTAAATTTCATGAAACACAATGTGTTTCTTTCCAGTTTTTACCAGTTTTTTCCACTCGGTTGAGAAAAAAACCTGTTTTTGCCTGGAAGGTTTTTACCGGTAAAAACCATGGGTAAAAACCGCCCATGGTAAAAACTGCTAACACTGGAATGGCAGATAGCAAAATTAAAAGTAGACCTGTATCTCTAGGAGACTCTACACTAGATGAAAATAGCCATGCATCACTTTCATGTCATTTGCTGCATATATGACAAATTAAAAAGCAAAACAACACTGCAATTTAAAAAACAAAAGAGGAATAAAAGTCAGAAACCATAAAATCAAGAGATCACCCACATGCAGCTTTTTATGCAGTAGTTCTGAGATGAACACTTTATACAGAGTTTTACTCAATGCTATGCACATATGCATGTCCTCACTTACAAAATAGATTACTGCAGGACAACTGAACTGGAGTGGCAAACAAGAGTCTAAACTTACCTGATTAATGGGTAATTAACCAATCTGTCATAGTGCAACATACAGTATACGCACATTAATTTATATGCTGAGAGTTCTGTGCTGTAGCGCAGTATTTGTCATCACCATCTAAGTACTTAACAATTAGCAGACTCAACTGCTATGGTGTACCTCCATCTTACATGCCACAGTTTGGACACTCAGTTAAAGAAGACTCACAGCTCTACACACATCATGAATGGGAGTGCAGTTATAATGTTGAGACAGGTGTGGCTGTTTTGCAAACTTGATCTCAAAAGGAGAACAAATATTTGCAATGATCCAAATCCAATACCAGATATACAGTGTATGTAAATAGCTAAGACTTTTGTAGCACAGGTTCACAGTTCATAAGGTAGCCTAATCGTGAGCCTGTGCAAACTACAAAGTACGAGTAAATGTTGGTGACAGGTTGCCATAAATTGTAATAATTACAAGACCTGCACAGTCAGGAAGCCATTTCATAGCTTCTCAGCTTTTAATGGATTCTTGGTGCAATATACTGCATGGCACAGTAGCTTTTGAAAATATCACTAACTTCTACCCTGGACTGACCTTTTCAGTTTCTTCACCATACAACCGCTTAAGACTTACAATACACTGCAACTTTATATACAAACTGACATTGACAGATTAGGAGGATGGAAACACACTGAGCTTTTATGCATCACCAGAGAAATCTTAAAATCCAAACAGACAATCAGAATTTCCTGAAAGGAACGGTCTAAAGAATTGCTTTCAGAGATAATGTTGGCTGTGATATGTTATACTCCACAGGAGTATAAAGAAAACATTTAAACCTTTTAAGAGAGCACACACACACTGGTAGCCTGTATCACTATTGTATTTTTATCTCATCCATGCATTCAATTAATAGAGCACAAATTATATGATGTGAAACAACCCTGGTTCACTCCTCTTGACCTATAGAGTACTGTACAAATTATATAGGAGTTCAAAGCAGTTTTTAGTTCAAACATCTCTAACAACTGATCATAACTGACGATTTCACAATGCAGCAACAACTACAGATGTTAATTTGATCCACAAAACAGATATTAATTTGATCCGCAAAACTCCACCAGTTTTCGTCAAAAGGTGACTCATATGAACGTTAGTATTTACTTTAAGACATCAAGAAGGTTACAGTAACTTGTAACAAGGTACGGGGGTTTGAAGTAAAAATGTCGATAAACTTAGCCTGAATTTGTTAAGCCCTCTGTGTGTAAAGAAAATTATGCAAATCAATTTTATGACCCTTAACAATGAGAAAATCATGTCTTTAGTTTGGATCACCCTAAAAGCCATAAACCATATCTATGACTGACAGATCAGCACACAATTGTCCCAAAAGTTGGGTTGAGGCGGTCACGATTTCAAATGATGATCAGGTGACGATATATAAGTTATCATTTTAAAGATTGCGTGACATAAAAATGACATTTTGGTGTATTGGGTGCATTAGACGTTAAAAATGTTAAAAATAGCTGCAGATCCCATCCAAATCCATCAGAGATTGACCAATTTACAGGCAAATTAGTGTCTCACAGCTGCATCATGAATATACATTGGCTAAGTATGCAAATTTGTGATATCAAGAGATGGACTCATATAATATGTCTCATGTACCTGTCACCCAGCTGCTTTCTGACCTGTCACGCAGCTGCTTTCTGACCTGTCACGCAGCTACTGTACTCTCTGAATGTTTCTCTCTTTCTCTCTATGTCCTTCCATACTTGAAATACACTTCTGTTTATGCCCTAAGGGCTTTTACACTTGTTAGTGTATGGCCAAATAACTTGTTCGCTGGTGACCCACATAAACCTTTGACTTTCACAAAACACAATGGTTCTTACTAAATGTGGTACAAATGTCTAAGTATTTGTTTGATCACATACACAACAGTGTCTTGGCAAAGGTTTTAATGTCACTCAATCTCACGACAACAACAAAAAAGACTGGTCATTGCCAGATTTTGGCTATAATTTCTCTCCAAATCTTAACATTCTTACTAATCTACAGTATAATACTGGTCTAGATTTACTGCTTAGGTGTCAGGTTTATTACAATGTACACTGCTATCATATATTAGCTGTCGCTGTTAGTGTGATAATATATATACTATACACTGTACAGTAACTGTGCATGGCCAATTCATTCGCTTTCACCAAATAGGATTTCCCCCATTTGCACATCTGGATTGTCACAAGTTTGAATTTTTTAGCCATTTCAATGAATTGTAGCTCAGGGGCAAAGTTGGTTAAAACAGAATAATTAGGTTAGTGGACCACTTGACAGGGAGAAATTGAGATTTTCTTTAGTGAGACCTGAATTGTCCTCTGTGTTGGAGATCTGGAGCAGTCACTACCTACAGTACAGCAAACATGTATCAGTTCACTATATACCAGCTCACGAAAATTGGAAAATGTGTCTGAAACATTTTACAAGATTGATATCATGTATTGATTCCTGAGAGGAATATTTTAACATTTTTATCAGATATGATAGAAAGTGAGAAAGGAAACTCTTATCAAGCCCTTCTTCATCACACTGAGCATTGATATTTCTTTTTGACTCAGTATTGTTAACTGGATGAATATTGACAGATCATAATATAGTAAATTTACATACATCATGACTGACTTTAGTAAGTACTGTAGTTTCCTTCTGGAGTTTTGTCAAGTCATCCCTTGACATTGAAAGGAATGTACAGGTATACAGTAATCATGTTGTGTGCCTGTGGCTCTGCAATATACCACTGCTACACTGCTATTACTGTATGATTTGAGGATTTACCACAGTACTACAAAAGGTCTAAAATGTCTTTCACACCATTCTAGTAAACATATTGTACAGTACATTTATCCTAAAACTTACCTGGTTTGGCTATTTGCAAATGACATCACTTACCTGTCTCAACACAACTGTGCTCCAGTCTTAAAGTATCAAGAGTACTGGTAACGTTTAACACTGAATGGTGTTAAATTCTAAAACTGGGCTGGCGTCCTGAAATCTTGCACTTTTTTATCCTCTGGCATCGGTCAAAAGTGATTTCATCTGGTCTTCTTTGGCTTGCTTTTGGGAGTTGAACAGTTTGCACAAGTTTCCACCATTCCACTCAACATCCTTTACTCTTTCAGTTAAAATTTGTTTTTGTTAGGCCTGGTTATTGATTCATTTTTCACATCCTTTTTTATTGTACATAAGTACTGATGCTGTGTTATGACAGGTGAGTAAGGAGTGAAGTAAATAAATGGAGATACAACTTAAAGTAACTAAAGATCCATCATGCCAGGTTATTGTATAGTAGTAACTCAATGCATACAACTCATGGGAAAGGCAAACAAGGAAGGGCTAGGCCATATAGAAAGTGCAGTGCTACAATTAATTTTGAGGCCTTTAAGAGCAAGGCTACAGTAAATGAATGCATCAGTGAAGCAAGGGGTATGTCAATGATGTACATTCACCATATCGAGTTCTTACAGTATGGTGATTAGACCTTACTGTATGATCCCTATTTAAGGTTACAGAGTAGAACCTAAATCTTGAATGTATGTGAACATACCTATTTTATTAAAGAGTAACTTGCATTTATTATGCTTCACAGTTTAAATAGTCCACACACTCAGAATGTGTGAGAATGTTTAAACTGTAAAACATGGACTATTTAGTTTGTTTAAACAAGGACTATTCAGTGTCTTTCACCCCACTAATATGTATATGGTAGTAAGATATAGTGGTACATGAAACACTTAAAAAGGTTTCAGGAAGTGCTTCATTCAAGGACAAAACAAAAGAGAACATCTACGCTCAACCTGGCGACTTTATTTAATGTGGCCAGTCAGCTGTACAGGTGCAACGTTACAGGAAAGTTTACAAATTTCAAAGCATGAGTTAGCTCAAAATTAGGTATGTACATAAATATATGGTGCCTTCTGCCATTATTGCTACACTACGTGTGATATGATGGAAGGGACCATGCTCTGCTGTATACTATGTGAGCATCTCTTCAAAATCTTGATGCACTTTGGCACCTTGAGTGTCCAGTATTGTGGTAGCTTTGGAAGATATACCAGATCTTAATTTGTTGTTTCAACTGATTGCTTAACTATCTCTTGACTGAAAGAGAAAGATGTGTGATGTCTCCACCTGACCCAGCTCAGATTGTGAGGGAAATAAACTGAACATATGTCATCTATAGTCCACAAACCACCTCTCTCAAATTCACTGGCTAATTATGATTAAAGGCACTGTATTAGAACCAGGTACATTCACATGGGTATGGACTGTAACCTGCACGTAAACAAATGAATGAAATGTACGGACCGCACAATAAATAGTAGTATTAGTAAAGGTCTTTGTACTGCAGTGCTACCTCATAGCGTAATTAACTGTACGCTTGCAGTCTTTGAACATACTTGCAGCACAGTATATATGTTCATATCATGTCAGCAACATGAATACAAAACTTTAATTACACAGTAGTACTGTGCAGTATGTTATAGAGCTCCATTGTAAATAAATGTACAAAAGTGAAGTGTGGAAGTAGGTCCTCAAATTATGTTCACTGTGAGTGAAACCTTGAACTTATAGATCGAGTTGTATGAATGTAATTTAACTCACACAATAAATTTTGAAAACTGGCAAAACATTGCCAAGAATTGCATTTTATTTCCAGTTGAGGATTAGAAAGTTCCCTCAGGTCACAGTGACGAGAGAAACTGTACTTTTATGTGAAAAAGGTAAGATCTCTGTTTTAATTTGGTTGAACATTTGTTGAAGACCGAAAAGGGAGCCTCATTCTAGGCAACATGTTTCTGCAACGAGTCTGTACTTTTGGTATATTGCTTGCTGTAAGTTGTCCATAGTATTCAATAATCATTCACTATGAAACGGACAGAATTAGAGGTCAAGGCCACAATAAGATCTTATTTATTGTACATACCAGCTTTTAATGAATTTCATATCCGTTGCAATTTCGATAGATCTTGCAAGCCATCAGCTATCTCATACTGTGCAGTATGTCTCAGTAATAACCACATTTGACACTGCAGCTGCGGCTCATCCATGGGTTTTTGCAGGCATTTAAAATTTTCATGGCAAATTATGTATTAAACATTTGTCAGCATTATATGCATCTGTACTATATCAACTTCCCCAATTTTGCAATTTTTTTTTCTATGAAGCATTTAACATCTCTACACAGCTTATGGTACTATGCAAGATCACTAAAGGTGCATCATACTGTAGATCAGCCACAGGGAAATATAAATTTACATTTTAGCAATCTTTTCAAGTGTTACCACATATGCTCCTGTGGATACTTTTGTTAATTGACTATGGAGTTGCCAAGCTGAAGTGAATGTCATTTTAGACGTAACATATTAAGGTTGGTGGAAGATGATTTTGGTTTTCAGTTACTCATTGGAAAATATCCAAAATGTTTATTGTCTAAAAGATAAAACAAGTAAGTTATATAATCCCTATAGTTTAAAGTGAAAAAAAGAGCCTGTACAGTATCTGGTGGATACTGTTTTTTAAGTGTATAGAATTCTAATTACTTAACTTCTAATTTAGTGTGTGCGTAAGTCTATGGGGCAGCAGTATTATGTTTCCTTCAGTATGCTTGTACCGGAGACTTCAGTGTAAGATTACAACGGCAGCTCAATTTACCGTGCAGTACATTGTAATTTACAAATCTCAAATCTGCGCATTTTCATTGTGCATTACTGCTGAACAGCTCAGCAAACCAAGGGTTACTTTAAACCATTGAACTACTGTTTGCACAGTACTTGAATAAAGTAAAAAAAAAAAAACAACTAGCAGCTCTGAACAAATCAAACTCTACACACTAGATACATTTGTATCAAGTGCTTCATTTCTTTAACACAAGCAGGCCGACATCTCCCTTGAAAGTTGGTCAAAATACTGCAGATTTTTGCACCATTTATTGAAGATCTGGCATCAAAATCAAACCATATATGTTCACTGTTCTTTAGGTGGCATGGACCTTACAGACAGGTGGTGCCATATTTTTTAATGATAGTTCAGTCAGTGATATTATATTATTAATATCCAATATCACAGTGCTGGTATGGAATGCCATCTTCTTCCTTAGCAACAGGTCATCCTGTGTAATATACTGTAATGAGTGAAGGTCGGCCTACACACGAATCGTCTGTTATTGAATACAGCAGTCCATGACAATCAACCATGGATTGTACACACAAGGGGTGACTAGGTGAGATACTGTATGTGGACCTATATTTTTTTTTTTAAGGCTATACACAGTAGCTCATTGAATTCTTGTTAGTAACATCCAATACCACAGCATCAATCTCAGTCATAATTATGATCAGATACAGAATATCATCTTCTTCCTTAGCAACGAGCCATCAGATGTTTAGCATGCATGATATGCGGGTCTAGTAGCTACTGAGTTGTCAGTGACTGGATGGTTCTTTCAGATACTGTACATAATGTACTCAAGTAATAAACACATACAGGTAGATTAAATACACAGAATGTACGGGATTTGTGGTAATATACAGTACTGTACACTAATATGTATGCATGATGTGTCATGTACACACAAAATGAATGAATGAATGAATGAATGAATGAATGAATGAATGAATGAATGAATGAATGAATGAATGAATGAATGATGCATAGTCATGTGTGTAATGAGCCAATTATGCAAACCATACAGTATGTATGTAATAAATGTATTAATTAGCATGTTATACTGCACTTAATGCAGGAATAACAAAATTATCATGATTGATATCATGTTAATGCAGATGTGTAATTAAAGGAGGACAGGGAGTTGTAAAATAGCTCTTGAATAACTTTTTGCACTTTCTCTCTCCAAATCAAGCAAAAGTATACCTACAGTATTCAACACATTTGTGATAAAAAATTATGTGCCAGTGACAAATTTGGTTAGAGAGCACCCCAGAAAAGAGAAAAAACATTAATATTTGAATTTTCCCTCGGTTGTGGCAAACTAAGGCCATATTCTTGAGTACATGTCTTTTGCAACTCCCGCAAGGTTAAACATGGAAAATTGTTGGTCGAAGGTTTTCGAAGGTGGCAGATCATTTTTTTACCATAAATCTGTTAAAAAGATATGCTTCNNGAGAAAGAAAAGAGCAAAAAGTTACATAAGATGTACATATTTTACAACTCCCTACCCTCTTTTTTAGTATTAATCATGCAGTCAGTTACAATTAATGACTAATATTACCCTCACATTGAACCTAGACCAGGATGACAAACCAAATGTGTACAGTAGATTGTTATGGTCAAGGGGAGTTAGAGATGTACACCAATAACATAACTAACAAGCTATAAGTTCAATGTGATTG
>VJOZ01058728.1:0-11103 GCA_009801055.1 Stichopus horrens
TTTTTTTTTTTTTTCTAGCAGACTGATCATACCTGCAAAGTTTAATAGTCTAAAACTGTTGAGATTATTTTAGATTTTTATTATTTTTTCAAATATTACCATTAAAAGTATTGATTACATACAATATTATACAAAAGCAGTTTTTAGTTCTTAAAGTTCACTGAAATTGTCCCTTACACTTACATTCCAACAATACTGACTAAAGGCAAATTAGTCTGTAGGTTGAAGAGCATGTTCCACAAAGGAAAAACAACAAAATTCAAACGGTGGAAAATATGTGTACAGTCTACTTCCCCTTTCATTTTTGATGCGATTGCTTGCGCAGTGTTAGGTGATCATGTGGCCGGAAGAAGCGCCACACTTCTTCTTTTAGTTGTCTACTGTGTATCAGTGTAAACATCCTGTTCTTTTAGTTTAACACACAGCACTGTATTTGAGCTGTTGCAAGGATTGGTAATCTCCTCACAACACTTTGCCCTGTAATTCGGAATTTTGTGTTTCATGATTCATCATGTGTTTTCAATGGTTAGTGAGTGAAAACATTGTACTCTGTATGTGTGTTTGTCATATCCTTGCTCTACATGTATGAGAGTTTAAATTACATGGCACTGCTTATTTCACCCAAGATGCTGAAAACTTTGTTGCAGAATGCATTGGGTGTAATAAGGGAGTGAAAACTCTCCATATGTGGTTACATTTCAGTGCAGGACATACACACTGTGTAAAGATGAAGCTTCCCTCATGACTTAAATGTCATTCTGTATTGATAACTAGTTATATTAGTGTTTTGGGCAGCAGTAATGACATCAGGTGTCATGGTGATCCTCACCATAAATTGAATTTATGAAATTATTTCCTTCAGGTTTAGTTACTGCTTTGTGGCAACCACTGTTGCCTTTTTACTTAACTACAGTGCATCTTGGTTTCCTGGGTAGATCAAAACATCTCCCTGTAGAGACAAATGGGCTAACCCCAAAATGGGTGTGGCTCTGCATGCAGTTCCTTCTGTGACATGCGACTAGAAAAGAGCTGGCTTCATTCAGAACTTGCAGAGTGAAACCCTGTATGGAAATCTGTCGGAACTGTTTTTTTCTTTATCTATTTCCATTTTTGAGATATGACTTTTCAAATTTTCATGGAAATGTAAAACAGATGACGTGGAGTGTAAGGTAGGGTCAGTATTTCTTTTGGTAGGCCTACATATTTTGCCTCATAATTACTGGTTTCACATTGGCAAAATGTCAAGTGATATCAGTATACAGTATGTATTTGAAGGAGGAAATATATGCATCCAAAATGAAACTGTCTGGGCATGTAAAATTCTCAATTGTACTTGAAATAAGGGTTACGTAAATAAAGGGTAACATAAGACATATGATAGGACATTACAAATTTTCATACTTACTCAGCTAATGCTTATTCACGATGCAGGTTTGAGACAGGAATCTGCCTGTATAATTGTCAATATTTGATGGATTTTGATGGAATTTGTGGGCTATTTCTGATATTTTGGATGATGTAAAATGCCCAATACTCAAATGTCATTTTCAAGTCACACAGCTTTACACTTACATAGCTGAGTACATGTGTCTAAAAATTGTTACATTGTACATTCAGAAGTTGCTTGATAACTGAGAAGTGCACTGGACTCCTGCAAATGGTTGCCATTTTGAAAATGATGATAAATAGTGTACAATGAATTACTGTAGGTACTTCATCATTTGATAGATATCATGCAATTAGCTCTGTGCAAAGCAAAAAATTGTTTGGCAGCCATTGACTCCTAAATGCAAAACATCTACTCACCCAACCACATATCCATGGGAATTATATACAGTACAGTATATGTGATTATGCATACAGGGTACAGTAGTTACACAGTAGCCAGTCACCAACAGCAAATCACTGCCTAAGTCAGCAATTGCCACCAGCTACTTTTCACTAGACAGAAATTTCACAGATTCTCACTCATTTCACACAAAATAGAAAAACAAAAAGATAAAGTACTGTAACCATGTCTTCAGATAGAATCTAAAAATCTTGTAGAATCTGCCAACATTTTGGAGTAGTATCCTAATATGGTGAAGTTTTGCAGTGAGTAGTTGAAACACTTTGGTGATTATGTACTTTTTTGTCAAAGCTTGTAAGTTTTAGGTCACACATTACTTTTGTATAGGACTGACTGATACACTGCAATAAGTTGCAGATAAATCAACACTTGATGCAAACCTTCTGCATCATCTTTTTTTACCTCTAGAGCCTAAAGTCAAAGTGTGGAGTGGAATTTGCACAAAGGTCTAAAGTGGAACAGACTTTCATCTCACTGTGCATGAATTGCTGTGCCACTCCAAAAATGAATATTTAAATTTCCTCTAGATACTCAGTGACACAAAGCTTGCAGCCTACAAACATGCCTACATGTCTTTACATGCATGTATCCAGGGAGTACACTGTACAGTTAGTAGCTCTGTCTGCAGCAGTGGAGCCGATTCAAGTGCACATAATATCAGTTACATGCATTTGCCTGCAGAGTACCAGCTAAAATGCCAAGGTTGTGCAATGAACTGTAGCCACTAAAAGTACAAGTGAGTAGCTTTTATCTTCCCCACCCAAAAGCAAAGGAATCTCTGAGAGGGTGTGTTGTTTGTGTACTATTTTTACTGTAGGTGTGTGTGTGAGTTTGTGTGTGTGTTTTGGATGACTTGTACTGTAAACACATCCCAACGTTTAAGTCAATCCTTAGTTGAGTTTCAAACTCTGTCTGTTGACTCATAGCCCAGATGGACAATTGATGCTGTTTTCTTGGAGGTCAGAAGTGACTCGAGGTCAGCAGATGTTGGTGTCCAGAAACCTCGTTAACACTGTACCCTTTATCTCAATATAAAGTAGCAGGTGCCTGAACGTGTGGCCCTTTCCATTAGTTCAAAGGCAATTTTTGAAAAGTGGAAATGGAGGAGCAAGGTCATTTTAGGTCAACAGACAGCAGAAGCTCATTTTGAGCACCATGCATCTGAAAGATGTAACACTTAAAGGAAAATGTTGTATAGCTTTCCAAATAGTCCTGATACTTCAAGTACAGTTTTTCAAACAAGAAGTCACCATTCTTAAGTAGTACAAGTTCAAGTAGCAGAAAATACAAAGTCTTAATAAAGTCCAATGGATGACTTTGCGATAATCATTTCGTAATCTTTGGAATTGTGGCAAACCTTTATACTTCATTATACCAGTGATTGATAATCGCAAATCCAAATTTCTGATTCAAAATTTTAAATACTCTATAATGAGATACTATTTTGATGTAATTGAGAATTTCCCTGGAGGATTGAAAAGTTTTGTCACCCTTCTGACAAATGTAAAAAATGAAAATGTAAAAAGCACAATGCTATGTTTGTGAAATTGTGAGAGCTTTGTTCATGTCATCAGTTGCATGCGCCATGTATTTCTATACAAGTACAGTAAACAGGTGCAGAATCACTGTTTCTCTGCAGTATGTTCTAAGAACGTTACTAAATACTTAATGAACTGTGGAGACTCCCTTCTAAGGATATGGAACTCCTGCATTTGGGCTTAAAAAAAAGTTTTGAAGGACTCTCTGTCAACTGGAAGGTACAAAAGTAAGCAAGCTGTAAATTGTAGGAATGTAGCAAAACTGTATTGTCATCCAACTCAGAATGAACGAAAAAGATCAAAGATACTCTACAGTGTCTGCTTGCACAACTTCTCTACTTCATATCACCATTTAAGTAATGAATAACTTGTAAGTTAGACACCAGCTGTGCAGTAAAATCACCTAGTCCTCACAGAATTTTCATAGTGTGCCAAAATTATACCTCAAGAGGACTTTCTTTACATAATACAGTAGAACTTGGAAGTGATAGCCAGATAAACCATAATGGTTAGGGTGTGTTCTCTCAAGAAGGGTCAAACATGTATGATATCATGTGAGGATTGGCTGGTAAAATCATCATGTCATTGCATATTCATAAATTTTTTAACAATTCCATGTTTATGGTTACTTAGCCTAACAGGAGGATATGTATAATTGTAAGAATTGATATGTTAAGTCTGCCTCACAACCACTTAACAGCATGCTACAATAATTGTGAGAAGCCACAGATTTCAAACAGGTGTAGCTTTGTGAAACTGATCAATTTTACTTCTTCTTACTTGGTAACCAGTTTGTTTATGATTTGCTTTTCTTCTGCTAACTTTGAAATGAATGACTGATTGAATTTGAAATAAGTTTTGAGTTTTTTATTGGCTGTGATGAAAAGAGAAACCTGTGCAGTCGTGATTGTACATTTGTGTATGTCAGTGTGTTTTTGTGACACTTCTCGATAGCTTGAGAAAGGTAATTCCAAGAGTTCCCAACTTGGTTTGCAGATGCCATATATCAAGTAGAAGTATCTTATTGTTTTTTGGAGGGGAGGTCAAAGGTCATTTGAGCTCAACAATGGTCAAACTTCGAAAGTTTTACACAGGACATCTCAAACTATAAATCATACAAACATTTGATATGTAGTATTTTACTGTATTACATCAAGAGACTTATTGTTCTTGGTGGGGGTCAGATGTCATATCTGAAGTCACCAGAGGTCAAAAACTGAAAACTTTGTGTTGTGAACAGTATCTCAAGATAGGAATCATCTAAACTTTTTGAAATCTTTCATGAATAATGCACTACATCAAGCAAAGGAACCTACTCTTCTTGGTGAAAGTCAGAGTTTGAAATTGTCTGCATACTGTACCAGATGTAAAGATAGTAAGCATGGATAGTTTTCATACTATGTCATTTATTTTTACTTTCCTATTTAGTCAGTCAGTCAGTCAGTGGAGTCCATCAATGATATTGATTGTGGTGTTATTCGATCACCTGAGCTTGTAGACCATCACCGCAAATGTATTTTGATATTTTCTGTCTGTTTGGTTTTCAGAAGCAAGGAGCTACCAAGAAAAGAGACAAATGAGCTGACAAAAGGGACATCTTCGACCCCCGTGTATCCTGTTATTTCCTATTTTGGTTTCTGTCAAACTTGCAACGTGTCGGAATCTCGTAATCATTCAAGACCAGCATGTCCGTGTTTTTGGCATTCGATGGAGGTGTTGAACCAGCACGGAACCGTCGTTTCTGACTACCATGTAAGGTTTGAGTGATCATGGTTTGAGTGTGAAGAGGTCTCAATGGAGTCCATGCAGACCCGGAATGGCTGCTGCCCACAAGCCTTCGTTTGGGCCCAACTCATTAGCGATCGTTTGCGAGATGTCAGCGACGAAGATGCAGACCATCGCAGATCTCTTGCTTCTCACCAGCGACATTCGCCCCGTGAACACAGACGGTATAGCGTCAGTCCGGGAGTCGTATGCAAAGTGCAAAGACAATATTGTCGCCAAAACCAAAGGCCTCTTCATCATTGCGAGGGATGTGAGGGCCCAACTTATCGCGGGGAAGCTCAAAGATGTTGCCCATTCCCTTCAAGAACTAACCTCGACGGTCGTGAACATCATCGAATCTTGCAGCCACGCGGCCTATTTAGCCGCCATCAGCGAACCCGGCTGTCGCCAAGCAGTTCCCGGCATAGTAGACAGATACAAATGCCAACGTGCCAAGTTTGGCATTGAACACTGCTGCGCAAAGATCCAAAAAGTTCCTTTGCCCGAGCTTTCATCTACGCTTATTTTAGATCTTTCCTCAGATATCACTAAATACTTAACGGTGCTAACGAATGCCTCCAAGCTTGCCAGTGAAGCCACCAAGGACCAGTACGAGAAGGAACAGTATAAGCTCGCCATCAAATGCGTCACTGCATGCACCAGCGCTCTTCTCGCCAGTCTTCGGCAATTTCAGAGAATCCGCGACGAGAAGTGCAGACAGCGTTGCGTCTCGTTTTCCAAGTCTCTCGTGCAATCTTGCGAAGCTCTGGTCGCGTTCGCCTCGGAACCGGAGCACACCGGCACACCGGCCCGGCTCACCCCGGTGGGACGCGAAACTCAAAATATGGTGCTCGCCGGCGGCATGAGCGTCGCCAGTGCTTGTATTCGACTCTGTCAGGTGGTACGTCACGCAGTCTACGAACCGTGCAGCACGGTCAACAGCCGTAGGCTGACCAGCTGCTGTTCGTCCGTGATTGATAGCAGTAAACTTCTGAATAAGTCTCTTCAAGAGAGCGGCTCCAGAAACGTGCTTCCATCGTCGGTCTCGTGTCCACACCTCAACCAAACTCTGTGACTTTGTACTCTTGTGTTAATTTATTTTGCTGTACTCAGGAAGGTAACGTGGATTGATACATCACTGCGGGAGAGCTGATTGCCGCAGAGCTCGTGCATATCCGTTTCTTTTGTTTTGGGCACATAAGATACATATATAAATATATATTACATGTTTTGCTATTTATTCATTTTAACCTTATCTGTGTTGTACTCTTTCTTCCCCGTGTACATTTATCGTTGACTTGATTCGAGGTATAAACAAACATCAAAGTGTATAGAAGTTAAAAAAGCTAAATCAGAGATTGCAAGCATCGGCATGGACATGTGCAAGTAGTGACTGAATTGTGAAGTGATGATACGCTTGCAAATCGCACAAGTGTGAATTGTAGTAAGAGAAATTTAGTGATTCTCAGTGCATCCCACAAGTTAGTGCAAGTGTGTGGGGTGTTGTTGTAAGATATATTGTCTCTGGGCTATTCACAAATATGACATGCTAAATCTTTTCCAGTGTGCATTCGTGTTACATCTGCTGACCGAATCATAGATCCTCGTTACATTGTGCAATTGACATGAAATAAATGAACTTTGAATATAAGTGTGCGCTCAACGCACTGACAGTTACTGTAGCCACTTGACACGTCAAATCGTAAGGGAGCATAGGTATTGTCATGTGCCACTCATCAGAAGTACCATACCCCTGGCTGCATTTATGTTAAGTGAAAGTGTAGACAAGGGATTGTCAGATTGGTTTCAGCTGATCGACAGTTTATGCGATCCTTACGTTTCTTCCTGCTGTATTTAAAGACATTTTGTCTTTTTCACTTTCACATGTGAAGGACAATAAAGTGGAGGGAGGGGGGGGGGNNGGAGGGGGGCAGGAGGCAGAGTTAATTCTGGTAAAATATTATACAGTTGGAATGCAGCCACTCACTACAGTGCCTTTCAGAAAGAAGGACATTTGATCGGCTTTGCAGGCTTGAATATTTAAAGTCGTTCCATTTAAAATGTATCGTACAAGTTTTGAGATCAACGAATACCATAAAAATCCGAGGACTGGTAGTGATATGCCCAGCAGGTCTCCATTTTCTGTCTGTATTTTAATATTGAAATGTGCTTAATCAATTACCATCTACAACCCTCTTGCCGGTAAATTTGTGGACAGATTCTGGTGTCGATGTCATTGCGATACATTAATATTCTTGGGGGGAGGAATATTCTAACTTTTGAAGCCAAAACAGCTCATGCTCGCTCAGTTCATTTCATGTCATTCAGTGTCAAATTTGTATTATGCTGCCTGTAATGCTTGAAGCATGGAGAGCTTCTAGATGGAACATTGCAGTATGCACTTCGTTTTGTGCTTTTCATTGTCTATGAAACAGTCATTATGCAGGTAAATGGCAGATTTAATTACATGGTTTCCAAAATGCATAAAACTAGAGAAACCTACAAATATCTCAGTTCATTATTTGCCTTGGAGTTGGCATTGTGCTTATGATTCATACCACAGAGAATGACAAAAAGGGGGATTCAGTTGATTTGCTCCTTTACTAACTAATTATGCATTCGTCAGGCAAAAACAATAGGATAATATTTTGGATTGAGACTCATCATATTTTGAACAAAATTCTTCAGGTTGATTGAAAAGTGGCAACAAAATAAAAAAAAGTGACGATGATGTTCACTCAAATTCATGAAAATTTGGGAAAATGTAGTTGCTTTTCATTTTGCAGAAGATAGCACAGCTATTTGATTGAAGCTGGTGGCTGGTAGAACAAGTACATAGTCTTTGCATGCATGTATTGTGTGTGTCTGTCTGTGTGTGTGTTTGTAACCCAATGTTTAAACTCAAATGTTACATCTGGTGTTGGGAATGCTGCTAATGGTAATCTTGTAGATTATTGTAGTCAAATACATTCTGGCAACAAAAAAAATAACATTTTACTTGACCCTGATTGACCATGGTAATCTGCTGGTTTTCTAGTGTGTCACTTTTGCAGTGTACGATCTTTTGCTTAGAACTGGGAATTTTTATGAAAAAAGGTTAGTTCTCTCAGACATGAGGAAAACGTCGTCACACTTTAGGGAGTCAAAGCTGGGTACATGTTCAGGGACCTTTGTATGGCTATGCCTGTTCAATGTTGTTTACATGTAGAATGTATAAGCGTAGTCTTGGTGTCTCTCATGTATGTGTTTTACAATGACCATATGTAGTCATGGACTCTCAAGTGGAACTGATTCAATGGCTTCAGTGTTTGTTTTGATTTGTTTCCCAACACAAACATGCAAGTCATATGTCTCGTTTCTCCTCCTTTCGAACACCAAAAGGTGTTTAGCTTTCTGAGTCATGGGAAGAAATTGTAAGGCAGTTGGGAAGTTTTTCTTTTTTCTGGAGGTGGGTGAGAGGGGGGGCATTGGGTTGGGTGATTTAACAGGTTGATGATTTAACACTTTTTGGGGGGTGGCAGTTGGAATGTAAACAATGTTTAGATCACCTTCAGATTGTTGTAGGCACAACTGAATCTGAGAAGGTGGATTAACTTTCAGCTTGTCGTCATGGTGACACCAGCACCAGTTTCATATCCATAAACCTCTTCCACTCTCTGTTGCCATGGTTACTTGAAATAATATGAATTTGAGAACTTGTTGCTTTCAGATTTCAGTGCAAGAGTAATGAGAGAAAGAAATTTTAGAATGTTGTTTGTTTCAGGATTATTATGTGTGTGAACTTCTTACCTTCAGATGTTCTACACAGTTACTATGAAGAATCAAATTTGAAACTGACTGCTAAGTTTGTTGCCAATGAAATATTGTTGTCAATATTAACTCATCTCTCTCTCAAAAAAAATGGCACCCAGGAGAAGATGAGAAGCGAAGGATATGTCAGTCTCTATCGAGATGTACAGTAAAGGACTTAACTTTACAGTAAAGTAAGGATTTTTTTTTTCTAATCTGTGTTATAATGTTAAAGTATAGTATTGTGTGTTAAGATATATGTCCATGTTCACATTCATTAGTTATCTTCCTGGTGAGCTTGTAACTCATCAAAGAAGGCAATTTGTAAGTTAATCTAGCAGAGGCAGTGTCTTTTGGCATCTAGTTTTGTCGCGGACTCACAGATGATAGCCCTTTGTCTGTATCTTAGCCACTCATTCATCATAAAGAATATTTAAGTATTTTGTTTTACATTGCTTTTATTTAGCAGTCTGTATATCATCTGTCCATCCCACCAATGCATAACATAGTTATTTGTTTTGGTTTTTTTTTGGTTCAGCTCGGTGAGTCTTGGACTTATTTTTCTTTACTGTTCTTCCCAGATTTCTTATATGTCTGTCTTCCATATACTGCTTGAATATGCACTCGCTGTTCTTCCAAGAGTCTCTGCAGTCAATGGTTTCCTTGCTGGTATTAAATCGAATGCATCCTATACACCCACGAAAACTTAAAATCATGTTTATAAATTATGTCGAAAGACTGGGAGCACGTACTCCCTTCTTCAGAGAGGAACGGCATTGGTGCCCACATGTGGACTGAAGGAACACGAGGGAAGCCATCGAGATGTACCGTCTTAATAGAATTTGAAAACACGTACTACTCTTTTGAGAGGTCTTGAGATTTCCTTCGTCAGGTTATCAGTGGAATGACGCCAGCAGAATACGTTGTGCTGAATAATAAGATATTGAGATTGAAAACATGATCTCCCCTCTGAGATGTATGGTAGTTATTCAGCCTCCTGCGATCAGTAATAGAGAGAAACAGTCTAGACGTTCCATGTAAGAAAGATTGAAAAATGTACCATTAGAGGGCTAGAAATATTGTGAGAATTTTTATTCACCTAGAAAGGGAAGGAATGGGAGCCACTTGAATGTAGGGTGTCAGTAAAAGATGAGATTTGCAAGTTAAAAGCCTCCCGTTCCTCTGAGAGGTACTGTGTTTGTTTTCGTTCCGTTGCAGGAAGAATGAACCACAATTATAGATATGATTGTAAAGAGTGACTTAATTCCAGTGTGTTATGTATAGTGTGGTCTGTTTCATTCAAGAAGTCTTGTACCATGTCTACCAGGCAATGCTGTTACACCATCAAATAGTGACAGTCAATACCGTTAGCCATTAATGCATCGGCTATTAATGATTTGGTCAATAATGTCAGCGGGTGGATTTTAACTCCTTGCCATGGTCAACTCTTATTTCTTGTATTTGCCAACTTGAAGCTGCATTGATCTCCACAGAATGTGTTGTGTGGGAAGAAGCATCTGAAGGACTCACATATCATTAAACGTGGAATCCTTGTGGTTGATCAGTCAATCAATCAATTTATCAGTCAGTCAGTCAGTTAGATGAATTTGACTTGTCCCAAAGCTTTACTGAACATGAAGTCATGAAGTTCAGTTGTTGTATGACCAGTGTACTAATACATTCCTGGTGATGCTATTATCAAAGTTTTTGGTTGCTTTTATTGGTCATCTTTACTTTTGTCCAGCGAGATCTTTTAATCAAATCTATCACCCTTTTTCTCAGGATTTATTGCTTGTAACAGTTTTGAACAAATGTGATCCAGCCCAGACAGCTCCCTGTCCTATTTAGTGTTGAGTGCAAACCATCTTATTGCCCATGTTTCGAGAACATTGAAAATATTTATGAATCACCACGAGTGAAGGATCCTCATCAGTAACTGCATGTCTGCGTCTTTCTGGGGAGTGGGGGAGGGGGTGGTATCAACTCAGGACCCCCATCATCACTTTCATTCATGATGTGTAACATAAAGTGACAACAGCTGTGCGACCCCGATCCAGCAGACCTGATTAGTTTTATTATTGATTCCTTGCCAAAGGCAGGCAAGGAATCTTTGCGATGGTGATTCGGTGTATGTGCGTGCGTGTGTATGTGTGTGAGCAAAAT
>VJOZ01058760.1:0-13982 GCA_009801055.1 Stichopus horrens
ATCATAACTCAATTTCTAAATGCATAGTAGGTTAAAAAGACCTGTGATAATTAAAGTTAGTGTGTACCCATCAAAAGTAGTATATGATGTATTACAGTGGTGTTGTGGCAGCCAAACGGACATCTGAAAGGTCTGAAAATGTATAAAAGGTCTCATTGACATTAAAAAGAAGCCTATCATTGGTCAGGCTAGATCAGCAACAACAACTATATGCTTGATGTAGCTGATACATGAATCTTTCAACTTTCTTTGCTTGTTTACAGGGGTATGTCAGTATGTTCACACAAGGGTCAAGTACAATACAATATCGACTTTTATACATATGCCTATGTATCAGATTTGCAGAGAGCATTACTTGCTTGTCGGTACATTTCTAAATTTTGGTTCAACAATATTGTCCTCTTGATATTGTAACTGCTGGGACTCATTAATTGTCCCCTTACTAATCCCCCTTACAATTCTCCTAACCCTTTCATCAACTCAATCGTCAGGGAGAGTCGTCTGCCAGTGAATTCTTCAGGTTAGGAATTGTTCAGATAATGAATTGTCCAAGAGAGGTTGCTTGAGGAGAAATTTTCGGGGGAAAAATTGTCCAGGGTGGGAGTTTGCATGATGAAAGAAAAATTTATTTCTACTGCTCTGTAGGTCTTGAAACTAATGTTTTATAACTCAATGTTTTATCTCAGTCTTGTGGCATGGGCCATGGAGCATGGGGACCGTGGGACATGTGCCTCACCCACTGTTTTTGAAAATGCACATTAGACACGGTACGTCACAAAGAAATTCGGTTGTGCTCGTAAAATGGCAAAGTTGCAAATAACCTGTGGCTGAACAGGTTAGGAGAACTTCCAGGTGAACAGGGAGCCAATGATTTATTGTGAAATAAAATCTTGCATGAGTAGACCACAAAGGCACTCACTGAGTTAATACTGATAAGTTGTGGGATTATATATATGAGGGGTAAAAACACATGATAATGCTTCTAATTAGCATAGTTAGTGAAGTTTCGAACTTTCGAAATTACGACCATCTCTCTCACAAATATGTATATTAGTAGCAATGTGAACATTATCTGGTCATGAATTTTCAAAACCAACCTTAGGCATTAATTTCTCAATTCAAGTCATTTATGTTCTGTTGTGCCTGACACATGGGATCCTCTTAGTTTGAACATTTGTACTTTAAAGGAAACTTGACAGGATTAGGAAATTTAAGCAAACTTCAGGAAACAATTTTAACAACTCATTTTAAGTCCTTTAAAAAATTTCACCCAAGATGAAAAGAAAAAAAAACACAGATAATGGTACAAGTTCTTAACAAGTTCTTAGACTTATACAATTTCATAATGTTTATTTTGAGCTTGTGGGGCTAATGTGCTACTGGAAATTTTACAGCAAGCAAGGCTTTAGAACTTTTTTAATGGAAATGGGAGAAAAGGTATCAAGGGCCTAGTTGATTTGTATTTAGAATTGTTGGACTATCAGTAGTTGAAGGTGTGCATTTTATTCGACAATTTTGAGATCCTATTGAGCTTTCAAATCACGACTATTTCAAGAGCTCCTGGGCTATTGCCCCCTGAATCCGCTAGCACATCCATTATCAATATACCGGTAACCACCTTTTATTAGGTCGGCTTTGTGATGTTCCTATTGTCATTCTCAAAATTGTTCTGTCAGGATCAAAGTGGCCATGTCTCGCTTGGACCTGAATTTTCTGTTTGATGATAAGCCCCTTGTATGTTGTCTGGATGAGGCAGTGAATTAGGCTAATATGTTTTTAAGTATGATACTACATGGATTCTGAGGCCTTTGGACCCCCACCTGGGCCATGCCCCCTGCACCTCACTAGGATCCCTTACACGGCCCCCTGCACCTCACTAGGATCCCTTACACGGACCCCTGGAGCTCATGACAAACATTTTGCACATCACACTTGGCTGCTGCTTGTGTGGCATGTATGTTCCCCCATGTCGAATTCTGTCTGTGGCCCATATATATTCTCCAGAAAAATTGCCATCTGGAATGGTAAATATACTGGCATGTTTTTCACTGTGAGCACACAGTACTTTCAGAGTTAATCCATAAATTCACCACGTAATATACAAAACTTACCTGATGTGGAGAACTGTAGAAATTGAAACATTTCATGCCTACTGTAGCTTAGCATTTGCAGGTACGTGTTACTAGGTTTATGGATTTGAAAGCCTGATACCAATTTTCAGTTTGTATTTCCTTTTTTTTAAACTGACTTTCACATATATTTGAATACCACACACATTTCTAGACGACAAGCACACTTTTATGACACTATTAGTTTACGATGAAGTGACACCCCAGGGCAATATTTTCTTCATCTACAAGCTTGTAACTCCTCATTTCAGATGTGGGTGTGGACGCACGAGGCCAGAACATGGCTCCTATGCCAGTGAAATTTCTCGGGGTCGGCAAACATGGAATCCTAGACAGCACACGATTTCTATGCCAACTGATGCCTACGGTCAGATTGAATTTCGAGGTGCAGGGCATGGAAACAAGGCCATGGTAGGTTTAAAATATGTTATGAAGGTCAAGAAATTAGAGCCCTTACTTCCTTTTCTCTGACCAATATGATTCAAAGGACAAGATACAACACTGCACATTATCATCGTACACACATCTTGATGACACTGTTGAAGTCAACGCTTCTTTTCAATAATGTACAGGTACTCATATTTTATTACTTCCTGACATTAAATATTTATATCATCTGTCAGATTCAGTGCATTGCCACTAAGAGTTTTACTGTAACAGTAAGGAGGTAACACTCATTCTTGCATGTGGTTTGTCTGTTTTTATAGCTACTTTACTGTAAGTTCATTTTCCAACTTTTACTTTTAATATGGCATTTTGTCTTTTACAGTTCTGGAAGTTGAGAATTTCTGCTTTTTGCATCCCAAAAATCATTGGGGCATGGTATTGAAGTATTCCTTGAAATTTGTCAATTGCCATTGTTGCAGATGCTGTTGTCAACATCTGCCTGTGTTTCCTCTTTTGTTTGAGAGAAGAAGTCATATTATTTTCCTCCCTAAAGGGAATCATCTACTTTTGTCAGTTTGGTGGTTGATGAGCGACATTTTTTCAAACTATTTCTTAACATTCATATTCATATTATGTCATCCTTATCGATATTTGAACAAAACAAAATTTGAATAATGAAATGATTTGTGATTTTTCTGTTAGAGGCTTCATGAATTGTGCAGAATGCTTTTAACGTCATAGAGTGGATTGAACTTTAATTCTCCAAATAAAGTTGAACTTTTGATGTAGACAAAGATGAACAAATGTGAACAGAGTATCTAAGAACTCCCCAGGAATCTTTGATGGTCCTGATTGTGCTATAAATTCCAAATATGGTTTGTGCTTTATAGCATCATCTTTTATGACACCCTCAGGGTTCTGGTTCCATCACTGAGAAATTCAGCATCTGTTCTATCATGCTAGATTAATTAATATCTGTAACATTTTAGGGTAAAAATCTACATAACTTGAGAAACTTAATCCACTTTTGACATTGAGATAGACAATGAAGATGTGCGCAGAAATCGAGTGTGCATCAAAACTATTCCTAAAAATGTGTGTGTGTCAAAGTATTTCTCAGATCCACACATGCTGTCACTCTGGATGTTTTGAATGCACTGAAAAGCACAATGCATAGACAACTTGAGTTCCTGTACAACTGTGTAGCTTCATGTAGGCTTCACTGTAAAAACTACTCTGAGTGAAGGTGCTAATGCATGGAAAATGACATTGCTCTACCAGATCATAATCACATGGTTGCATAGGTTGATATACCATGTCACATTCATGAAAATGCAAAAATGTAAAAGTCATGTTGAAACCAGGCACAACCAACCTGTAACATCAATAGCAGCAACAACAGTAGCAGTAGCAAGAACATCAACACTTATATTAGCAACAACAAAAACAGTCACTCATGTTAGCGAGAAATGTTAGTCGCTCAGAAGACAAGTAGACACTAGCACTAGGAAAATATCTAGCTGCCATGTATGTACATATACCATATAGAAAATAGTCATCAGGTGCTGCAAGTAAGTTATGTTACAAAGTTTTCCCTTGGATTATGCTGGCATGTTATCTGTAGAGGGTAGGGTAGAGGGTTAGCTTTATGGTCTGTCTTGCAATCATTACTGTAGGTTCCTGGATATAATCTTGGTGAATCCACTTGGAAATTTTTTTGGGATTCAGAACTAGTCCTTCCGTAAAGCTGTTTACAGTGGTGCTGAGGAATTATTTGATGATTTCAATTGGGGTTCCTGTTGTCTGATTCAGGTCTCATCCGCTTCAGGGTTGCTCGGTGCAGCTGGTGGACTGCCGAACTGGGCAGGTCCCCCACCCCTCCCAGCTATTGGGAAAGTGGGTGAAGACCAGGGTTTACACTCTCGTTCGTAAGATGAGGACATTAAATGATGGTACAGGGAGTAGGTTTGGGTTTGTATGGGATTGCTGGTTCACCACTGCCCTGTCACCCTCTGAACAGTGATCAAAAAGAGAAGGCGAATTTCGCTGTTGTTCATCCACGATCAACATGGTATAGGATTCTTGATGCAGTCTTCAGACTTTCTGATCCTCAAATTCTAAACTAAACTGAGATATACCCACATAAGTAAATCTTAAATGCACCATTGAATGGACAAAGCAAGTAGGGCAAATGTGAAAAGAGTTTATGTATGGTAACATATGGAATAGTAATGCTGTTATATTGTAACAAATTTTAATAGTTGTTATCATGCTCATAAAAGCAATGCAACACAGCAACCGTAAAAGCATTGAAATGAATATTAGTGTTTGCACTGGGTCCAAAATTTGGACATGGGTCTCGGGCAACCACAGTCTTTTGGCTACTTGGGTACCATAATGGATAACTTCCATTAGAACCTTGAATTTGTTTGGAAGTCATATGTTATTTTACCTCGTACATTAATGTAACATCAACTATCTTACATGCAGGCATGATAATGAACTTGCTGTTAGATATTTTTTAATTTTTGTCACACGTACAGTTTCGTCGGTGAAACTTTGGATTCGGGAAGCAATTTAAGAACCATGTACTGACATTGTCAGTTAGGTATCTGAATACTCAACTTAAATACTGTTTTAAATACTACTACCATGGCAACATTAGAAACACACAAAAGCTGCTGTAAACTAAAATTATTCAACTTCCAGAACCATGACAACAAAACAAAGTAAACCTTTGAAACTCAGAAGACAAGGGAAAAGGGGAGATAATGAATTCAGAAAGAGACAGGAAGGGAAAACTAAAAACAAAAGCATGCAGGAGATGAATTATCGTAAGGTAATAGAGAAAGAGAAAAAGTTACTATTGGATGACAAGTCAGGCTATTTGTCAACCTTGTAGACATGCGTATGCCTTGTGTGGGTGAGCTCTGTAATTTAATCCTACTTTACCAAAACTTCTCATTTTCTTAACTCTGTTTCCTCTTGTAGTACATACGTCTCGCTGATGACACAGACCCCGCTGACATCCTGAAGCTCATGAAGGAACATTGGAACCTTGGATTACCAAACTTGGTCATCTCCATCCTCGGTGGACTTCGAAAGTTTGAGATTCAACCAAAGCTGAAGAGAGTCCTAAGCAAAGGGCTGAGCAAAGCTGCTCGAACGACGGGAGCGTGGATCTTGACAAGAGGAACAAACACTGGTATAGTCTTAGTAGGAAAACCCTTAAAAAGAATTGTACAAATTTGAGAACGTTGTACAATTTCTAAAGTAATCTCTACTTAATAATTTAATCGAGTAGTTCTACTGAACCCTTTGTTTGAGATGATTATATTTAAGAATTACAATTCATTGTATAACAGACAAATTCACTGAGTCCCTCCTGTTGAAATCCATGTTTGCTAATTTAGTAAATGCATCCATTCAGCTTCTTTTGTTAAGGAAATTGGCTGCACAAATCACCATTTTCTGTATAACATTTGAACTACATTCTGGAGTGCATTAAAGAATCATGTATTACCTTGTACTGTGTATGGAAGTTATCAGCCAGTTTATTTTACTGCCAAATCATGGAGAACACATTGTACCAGATTTTTGATGAGGATTGTTACATAACCATGTAGTATGAATTGATAAGTGGATAGATCAATAGGTGGATTCACTGGATGGTGAGATAGGTAGATAGATCGATCAGAAAGATAGGTAGCTAGACATATTACAGATGAATGAATGCAGAGATAGATTGATGGATGGATGAATGGAGAGATGGATGGATGGATGGATAGATGAATGAATGGATAGATGGATGGATGAATGAAAGGATGGATGAATGAATGGATAGAGGGATGGATGGATAGATGGATGGATGAATGGAGAGATGGATGGCAGGATGTATGGAGGAACAAATGGTTGGATGTATGGATGGATGGATAGATGGATGGATTGATGGAGGGATAGATGGAGAGATATATTGATACACAGATGGATAGATACAAAATATTTAATGAGAGATTGATCAATGAGTCAAGGTCTTGCTCATTTTCTTTTTTGTCGTCAGGTGTTGGCATTCATGTAGGAGATGCCCTCAACAACCATTCGGTGAAGATGAGGGGCCGAATCATCACCATCGGAATGTGTTCCTGGGGAGTCCTAAACAAGCAAGAGAACTTTCTTGGAAGAAATGTACGAAAGCCAATGATGAGTATTGAGCACTAAAGGCATGCCTGTGATCAACTTTATTCTCTATGAAATGAACTTGAAAGCAAGGAGAATTTATGAGTTTTCCATGTTTTGTTTCTGGTTCAGTAATGAAGACAAAGAAACTGATTCACTCAGGTCGTTACGTGTGAGTGTGTGGCTTGTTTGTGAGTATGTGTGTACTTTCATTTCTGTGCATTATAACTCAAGAAAAAGCATAACAGTCCAGGTCATTCTTAGTATTAATTAAAGTTGCCTGAGGTAATTTGATATGACTTTTTTTTTTGTTTCTTTCCCTTAATACGAATGTATTCCTGAAGTCACTAGGTGAATGCTCAAATCATAAATACCGTGTCAGGCAATGTTGAACATGTTTTGGTTGTAGCCAAATGTTGTGGGTGGTTATTGAAAGAAAAATTAAACATGTTATGATGTTAAAATTTTAAGTAACATCATGCATATTTATGAGAAGGTTTGAATTTACACTAAATGAGCAAGTATATGATTGATCATAATCATTCTTTTAAGTAGGTCACTAACAAAAACTCCCCTGACCTGTAAGTTTTGGTGCTCATCTTTCCAATGATAATGAGGTCACATTTTTAGTATTTTATCACCTTTGTATATAACAAGAAGTATTTATTAAGTGTCCATAATATGGTAGTGATTTTACTTCCTCCTTTTACGTTTTTCTGTGTATGTATGTTGTAGTCGATTAAAGAACCCCAGCAAAGTCATATGGCCAAAGTGAACTTCAAACAATTCCATAAAAGAGAAAATAAGAAAAGAATTTGAAGTTAATATCTGAAAGTAACAAATATATTCTATCCTTACAATACACATATACACAACATTGCACGATGAGACTGATTTGTTTACCCAGAATGTGCACAAGAAACCATGAAATAATCTCACTCTGTTTGTAAAGGAGAGTTTAATATGTTTCTGTGTGTCTGTGTCATTTTTTTTTCCAAGTCGTCTTGAATTTCTAATGGTCAGCAGTAGTCAAAATGTGAAAAACTTCTAACCACCAAAATCCCAGTAATGCCCACTTGGACTTACGTCATATTTAGCATACATGTCAATCATGGTTGAATTCAAGATCCTAACTGTTTTTAGTGAAGGTGAATGGGCAACTGAAGTCAGAAGGGGATCAAACCATGAAAACCTTTTAAACATATCTAACACATCTAGCAAATGTACATTGCGACTGATCTTACATACAGAGCGGTGATGGACCACATTGATTGTGGTATTTGGTATGTGTCATGACAGGCTGTACATTACTATTTGTCATCTATAGCCCGTTCCATTTTCCTTATGAAAAAGACTGAAACCACACAGCATTCTTGATTTTTTTTTCATTTTTCATTCCTCGTCAGTTTCAAAAGAAGGCTGTCTTTCCTTCCTTCTTACCTTAGTCCATGAATTCAGTCATGTTGGATTCCTGTTTGCACATAATTAAAAGGACAATCCAGCTGCAATTACAACTATGATATGTTGAAGAGGAAGAAAATCTGACTATTATAAGGAAACTTCCATTTAATACCTATGTGTGGCTCTCGAGAGACGAGCAGTTGAAGTTGCCACATTTGTTACCGGAAGTTAAATTGAAGCAAGCAAGAGTGATGTCATCTCCCCACATTGATAAAGCATTTAATGTTTTTCTTTAAACTTTACACCAAATTTAGTACTTTGGTGTTAGTTAATGTATGAGGGTTATGAGTTTTGTGACCTTCACATTACTAGTACTTAAGTTGACACCTATTGCTTTCAAGATCAAACTAATAAATTCAGTAGTAACGAAAACAAGGTCTTTGCCAAAGTGATCAGATGTTGCCATTCCTGCTTTGTTCCAAGTTCACAGATGGTAGCAAAGGGGGTAACTTTAGCTGGTAATATCTTGAAAACCTCTCATGGGAACTGAATGGAAGTTTCACCAGAATGGTTAGATTAACTTACTCTTAAACATATCAAAGTTAAATTTGTGGCTGGACATCCTGTAAACTCTCATTGAAAAGCACACTTCAACTTCGGCTGTAAATGTATCATATTTTCCATTTGCAAATTAATTAAAACTTGCTGTCAAAAACAAATCTTTGCATGTTGAATTTGTTTCAATGTAGTAAACAATACTTCCCCTCAACATGCAAAACGTCATAAACTGTAGAGATTGAAATCATGTAGTATGTTGCTGTCTATTATATTAGGTGATTATTGCATGAGTTTCTATTAGCTCTGTTTCATTTCGTTTAATCAAAGCCCTAAATCTAATGACACAATGCTGTATTTGACATTAATATAACTGTGGCCTTGTGATTGACCCAAATTGCGAGTGATCTTGGTCTTCCTTCCAGGTTAGCGATTCATTTCTGCATCGCTGTGATGCTGCTTTGCGTTGCACATGTCACAGGACCTTTTTTTTTTTATGATGTTGTTTCCTTCGTTTATTGGTTCTCCATCATACATGACACAAAGAGTTAGGATGTAGCAAGTATAAGTTGGATATGTGAGAAGAGAAAATAAGAGAAGAAAGCAGTTTTTAAAAGTGCACAATTTTACTGGATGTTGTTCAGACATTCCTGGCTATAGCTCACAGGCACTGAAACCAATAATTGTCATGGAAGTGCTCCTCATATGATATTGCCTAATTTAATTCATACATGTTGGAGATGATTGTACATTTATTTTATCAGCTGTCTTATGGCTTTGCAATTTTATGACACCATTGCTGTACGTGTCATAAAACTGCAGGTAATAAAATATTTAATATAAGAGTTAATAACATATGTCTGCATAAGAATATTTATTACAATTAAGATGAGGTGTTCTTTTTGATTAATTTTTCTAAATTCTATTTTTTTATTTTTTTTGTGTTTGTCCAGATGGTAACCTCCTACCACTCAGTAGCCTGTCCCATCTCTAAGGGCTTCAAACTGAACAGTCATCACACCCACTTTCTCTTCGTGGATAACGGCACTCTCAGCCAGTCTGGGGCAGAGATCGTACTCAGACAAAAGTTTGAGAAGCACATCTCTCAGCAGAGGTTAAGCTCACGTGAGTAGAGACTTACATGAAATGATGACATCACAAGAGGGCTGTTTTGTGTATCTTATTTTTTTTTTGTCTTGTCATGGTTGGAATGTTCATGTGAGTAACAGGGTAAGAACTATGATGGTAGGTGGACAGGGTCAATTAACTTGTCTCCACTTGGTAGTTGCGAATCTTGGCTGGGAATGGTGACACTCTCCTTAGAGTGGTATCTCCTGTTGAATTTTTAAAACTATAAAGAAACGTTCATGGAGATCAATTTTTGTGTGTGTGTAACAGTTTGAATTAATGCCTTTTTGAAATTTGTAATGATAAAACATGAAAAACAAACCTTTTTTCTTTGCTTGTGAAGTTGTCAGTTGTCACTAGTACTACATTAAAAAAAAAATTTGTCTGACAACTTAGACTTGTCAGCATGAAACCCAAGTCTAACCCACCAACACTGTTTGGGCCTCCTGCATTGTCCATATGGTAATTCCAGCCCAAAAATATAGCGTTATATATGTGAAGAGGTGGCAGACATGCCTTCATTGGAGCAAATAACCAAATGCGAGTTGCAAATAGTTTCAAAGTTGCAGCAATTCCGGCTGCGAGTACTCAACTTCAAAAATGTCGGAGTTGCCCAAACATAATGATATGGTTCGACTCAGGAATGATTCATGTCTGTGACAGTTTTTATGCAAATTAGAGATTTTACATAACTCCTCTATTTTTGTCGTGTTTTGTGTCTAGACCAGACAATTTTAACGTCCCCATTGCAGTTTCTTGTCGATGATGTTTTGTCGTATTTATAACAGTCACCACTTTCTGACTGCAATATTATTACCTGCAATTGTCACTGGTTTGCTATGCAAGACTTGTTTTGATTTTGTCATGGTTCATTATTTTGGCATTGTAATGCTATAAGCTTCTTCAGTATGAGATAAAATTTAGTAATAGTCTTATTACAGATATTCTGACTATTTATTTCTCGGTTTGAAGGATGTCATTTACTCAGTTATCGTTCTGTCTGTAGTTCGGGGGTGTCATTAAGATTTTACGCGCAGTGTTTGTTTTCGGAAAAGTCGATCTTAACATATCGTTGTTTTTCATTTGCGTGTGGCGATATGAAGTAGAGAATAAAGGTTTTAACTTAACATTCATTTCATTCATTGAATTCAGTGAAAATAGTGTTCATTTTCATTTAGAGGAAGTAGACTGAGCATGCTCAGAGAAGCAAGAGCTGCTTCTTGGAAAGAGTCATCTCAAACAAAATGACGACGCATGTTCACAACTACTTAGAAGGCAAACTTAAAGTGACAGTGTATGTACACTGTAAACTGCAAGAAAAGAAAAATGGTAAAACATGACATACATGTGAATGAAAAATTAATAATAATGTACAAATAATGGAAAAAAAAAATAAGTGGGAAATGAAACAAATTGTTAACAAACATGACGGTAGTTGTCATTAAACTCACTCACTGTTGAATCTTGAAACTTTTTAACAATTCGTAATCACGACTACTTGCTGACTTCACCCAGAAAGTCATCCTCACTTTCGCCCATTCTTTTTTCCTTTTCATCTCTTTGCAGAAGAGAGAGTACCTGTGGTGAGTGTAATCATAGAGGGAGGACCCACGGCAATAAGAACAGTACTGACAAACATCTCAGCCCATCCAAGAATACCTGTCGTGGTGTTTGATGGCACGGGAAGGGCGGCCGATATTTTGGCCTTTGCTCAAAAATACAGCAACGAAGAAGGGTAAATATCATTTACAATTCTTTTGATGTTTTGTGGATCATGGATTGGTAGGGAATGAGGGACCAAATTTTTCAGGAAAAAATAAAAGAGTAAGAATTTTTATATCAGTGGCACATTTGTTTTTTTGTGTTTTTTTTTGTAAGGTATCAAAGGTGAGGGGTGCCACACCAATATTCACTGACTTATTCCCGGGATTACTTAACATGTTAGAATTCTTGCAAAATTCTCCACATAGTCATATTATCAGTGACATTAGGTAGTAAACTGTAGCTCATATTTTGTGATGCTCTTGAGAAAGCTTTTAGGTAGCATTTAAAATGAAACTGATCTGGTTACAGATATCATTATTGCTTTGTCCTGTCTCCATAGTGATGTTAATTACAAACCAATTGCTCAGCTTAATAAGTTTGTCTCTGGATCACTTCAGATATATCAATTATTACCAAAGCAAAAAAGGGAGGGTGGAGCAGAGTGGGGGTCCAGCAACAATGTCATCAATGTCACCTGACATGTGTTCGGTTGGTTGCACACTGCCCTCAACAAAAGCCAAATTATCCTGACCTATTACAAACTTGCTGCAGTGGTAATGAGCCAAGTTTCCCATAGCATAGATTATTTCTGGATTTTAACTTGTGAATGTTTGTCTTTATTCTTATTATACTGTTTTATAAGACTTCATTCTCCATGACTGATTTCCAGTTAAGTTGTACCTTAATGTACTTATGTAGAAAGAGTCCATGGTGTGATGTTGGCTCTCTGCTAAGTGGAAATTTAAAGTAACAGGGAATGGTAACAAAATTTAAAATCCCCCGTCTAAAATTTACAACTCAATTGGAATATTGAGTAAAATATTCTCAATTGATAAATAAACTTGTGTTAGAAAACTCTTTTCTTGTGGTTAAAATTACTTTGGTTCTTTTGTTGGAAACACTGATAGCTCTTGGCTCAAACCACTTACACTTACGTTTTAATTGTGTGTTGATAATATGCTTCCTTTGTTTTCCCATTTTTTGTGATATTTCCTTAAATTCTAATCTTTCCAGTTCTTTGAGTGACTCTCTGAGGGTACAGCTGCTAGAGACCATTAAACATACATTCCATTTCGGTCAGCAACAGGCAGAGAGTTTATATAAGGACATCATGCAGTGTATGAAAAAGAAACAGTTGGTAATGTCATATTTTTGAATTTCTCTGTCTTTGTCTTTTAAAGGGGTAATGCAGGCATTTATAGTTCCATGATAATGGGTTTAATTGTCACAATTACAATATTTTGTTGTAGTAATACTTACAGTTTTTCTGGTTGAACATTTCATAGAAATGATTTTTCTCAATCAGATTGATGGTCAATGGTGTCTGTTACATTGTAATTCTCTTTTAAACATTCATGATTACTAACTTCAAAATGATTTGTAACATAATAAATATTTACATTGTTTAATGTAATTTTTACATAGTTATTACATTGTATGAAGTGTTTTTATGGATCATCGTGATATGTGAAATGGTCCCGGTAGATTTTGTTTGTTACAGAACCTCATATCATATCCTCAGTATTATTACAGTCTCCAGAATAACCAGCAGAGCATCTTATTTGGTGTTATGTTTTTAGATCACAGTGACCATTATTTGCATATTTTTTGGTGTGTCTTCTACACACCGCAGTAATCCTTTGTATTCACATATCACGGTTTTCCATTCTTGTTTTCCATAGATCATACTAATGTTTCATCTATGTTTCATTTTGCACTTAATTTTACTTCACAGAAACTAAATATTATCTCTTAACTGTATTTATGTTCTTAGTTCACAAACTTTTTCTGTTTATATTGACTTCTATTTGTGTCCCGTGTTCCACAGGTTCCACATGTTTACAGTACATAATGATATCAATTGATCACACTTTGTCATATAAATTCCGTCATCATGTAATTTTTCTGTTATTAAATTTTATATCTCATCTACATTTTTCACTTATCTTTTCTCTTCTGTGTGTTATAACATACAACAGCGTAATATTCACATCTATAGCTGCTGCCCATGTCTTTCCATTTTATTATTCTGTCATTCTCAATCTACATTATTATTATTCATGAAATGTCATGTTTTTTTTTGGTCTTTTCTGTTTTACCTTCACACATAGATAACAGTGTTCTGTCTCGGAGAAGATGGGTTAGAAGACTTTGATCTTGCGATTCTCTCTGCTTTGTTAAAGGCGCAAAGTAAAGCAAACCCTGGAAATAAGTTAAGGTTGGCTCTAGCGTGGGATAGAGTGGACATCGCTAAACAACATATATTTGTACATGGAAAGGAGTTGCACGTAAGTAGTTTCTTGAGATGTAATGTTACACTGTGAACAGGATTTACCAAGAAAATAATTCTTACATTCATATCTGAAATGTATCTGAATTTGATACTTTCAGTAATGCGATCTGTTTTAATTTATCTTTGCATTTTGGAGCATTCTTGTTTAA
>VJOZ01058766.1:0-18910 GCA_009801055.1 Stichopus horrens
AGGTATGAGCTTCTGCACCAATGAGTGCTCTAGTTGTAGCATTGGGATGACTTGGATTTTCTCATTATTCTGATGTTTACTCATGTGAAAATGTGCACCACCCTTTTCATATAACTATTTTTTTTTATAAATGTGACTTCCTCTGTAGTCCTTCACCCAAAGACAAGGGATATTTGAGTAAGCTCTCTGCAAACTTGGCTTCCTTATCTTTCTTCAAATGGTGTCCCCTGCTATAAAAATTTGAATAGCATTGTAAATCCTAGCACATTTGATTCTAGTTCATGTTGTTTTGCATGATTGTTTGTTTAACTTTTGCATGCACAGAAAGTGAAAAGGTTGTTGCACAACAAGAGCATGATCTTAAGTCTGCACCCCCTGTTGATTTATCTCCACCTCATGGCTCCACTGAACCAGAGTGCCTCACAGAAGGTGGAAAAGTTGGTGAGCTTGATAAGGAAGAGACAAGTTCACAATCTTCAGAGTCTTCCAGTGAAAGTTCCTCATCAGGAGAATATGAACCAGGGACAAACACTGGACTCCCTCAAATAGACGAAGTCCCGAACAGAAATGATGATGACAGTGATGGGGAATTACCTTTGGATGAAAAAGAAAGTCCACATAGTTCTGTAGAGCATCAATTTAGCTTACCTGTTACAGACGAAATTTTGAAGGATGACAGAGGAAACTTGGTGAAAGACAATGAATCTTGGAAAGAAGCTGCAATTATGCTTAGTGAGGAAGACAATGATGACGATGAAGACAATGACAAATCTGAGAAAGGTGATGAAGAAAAACCAGTTCTTATTTCCTTCTCTGATGAAGGAGCTGGAACAGATGGAGAAGAACAGGAACTCTCTTTAAGTTCAGAGTCTGGAACAAGTTCAACAGCATCTCTCGGTCATGAGGTGCAGAAAGAAACAATTGTTGATGAAAAGAGACAATTTACAGAATATCAGCCACAAAGTGATGTCTCAGACATACAAGGTGCAGGTGATGGACTGCAAAAGGAGGAAGATGGTAACCTTGAAGAACCTTTAGAATGGATTAAACCTGTGTACTATGAAGAGCAAGTGATAGAAAGATATGAAGAAGATGTTAACTATGACATTTATCTTCAGAGTCATGAAGTGATTGAATATACTGTTTCAGTAGATAGATCAACATGGGACCAAGGAGGTGAATCTATGCAACCAGAAATCGTACCACAGGCTTCCATTGATCATACACATGCTCTCCTGGAAGGTGAACAAGATGCCAATGTTTTGAGTATTGGTGGTGGTGATTTTGGTGATGCTAGCCAGGTTTCAGAAGAGAGGAAAAGTTCTGAAACTAGTTTAGTCATGGATGATGGTGTCCACAGCTTAGAAGAAATGGAACAATTCCCCACAAACCAAAAGGAACATGAGATAGTAGCTGAGGTAAAAGTTGCTGAAATACACATTGAAGTTGGTCAACATGAAAAGTTCACTGAGGATGTGCAGCCTGTACTACATGCAGCTAAGAATGACTTAGAAAACTTTGCAAAGTCACTTCAGAGTAACAGGCAACTCCCAGTCACATGTGATCCTGATGAAGAAAGATTGCAGAATCCAGATCAATATCCAGTGGAGGAAGAGATCACAACTTCAGAAGAACCAGATATTGAGTCAAGTCAAGACTCTCTGGTAGGTCTGTTGGGTTCTTTTCCCGATGCCCCAACAGATGATAATGAAAGTGTGGATTCTGTTTCAACTATAGATTCTGATGAGTTTTTATGTTCATTTGGTGAAACCTTGAGGAACAGAATTCAGAAGCCTGAGAAGGTTGTTGAAATCGATACCCTTCAGACAGATGACACAATGGCAGATGACAAAGCAGTCACTCAAGTCTTTATTGAAGTAGGCCAAAATGAGAAGTACTTTCAAGATGTCCCATCAGTATTACACTCAGCTAAGTCTGATTTGGAAGACCTTGTAAAGTCACAGGATGACGTTAACTTTTCTCAGCAGGAACTGGTTTCAAAAGATGTGTATGAAGAAATACTTGATCCTGACAAAGAAGTACCTGGCCAAAACAGGCAAGTCATGGACTTTGATGGTTCTGTTCCAGAAGGTTGTATCGAGGATCTGTTACAAAATAAAGAGCGTGAACATACACAGACAGACCTTCAAGAGAAGACCTTAATACCAGAGAATGAACTGCCCGTCAAGGAAAGAGGACAAGACTTCGGTGACAAAGCATCTGATGGACAGTCACATAAAGCAGAACCCAGGGTGAATGTTCCAGTCAGTCAAGAAGATGAGACATTAAGTGATAGAGAGGACAATGAAGACAAGCAAGATAGTAAAGACTTGCTCCATCTAATGGTTGAAAAAGCTTTTGCTCCAAAACTTGATGTAGACACTTCTGAAGAGGAATTAAAAAATGTGGGTGAGTCAGAGCAAATATCAGACAAGCACAAAGGGTTCCTGTTGGCTCTCATGGGAGAGAAAGAACCAGATGGTGGAGTAGATCAAGGAGTATGCGATAGCAAAGAAACAGATTTGACAGAATATTTTCGGGGAACATTCAGAACAGTATCTCCAGTTTGTAGAGACGTTGCAGAAGAACAATTGCTTGAGCCAGACAAGGATATAGTATCCCCAGGAGAACTGTCTTCATCTTCTGAAGAAGATGAAGAGGAAGAAGATGAAGAGGAAGATTTTTTGAAACAAATTTTGGAAGAGAAGGGCTTAGATGAAGACAGGCAGCAACCTACCATGAACAATGAGTTACGACTGAAGCTTGAAGCTTTGCAGGTTGATACAAATGTAGACGAAAACAAAGCTTTAATAGCAATACACTTACCAAAACCTGTCACTGAAAAACTTTCAGAAGAAGAATCATCAAGTTCAGATGACAAACCCTGTCAGATGAGAGATGAGACAGATTCAGAATTAAATGAGTTCCTCAAGCAAAGTTTGAAAAATCAACCTGAACCGAAAACTTTGGATCTTGATGATGAACAGCTTCTTGATCATGAGGATCCAAATGTAAAGGTACCACATGAAGACACATCGAGTTCATCATCTGAGGATGAAGAGTTTTTGTCTCAAATATTGGAAGAAAAAGGTTTGGCTGAAGACAAGCCACCCTCTATGAACGGTGAACTGAAATTGAAGCTTGAAGCATTACAGGTGGACACATACAAAGATGAAGAGGAATCAGAGAAGCAAACGTCAAGTTTGGCAGTATACTTGGAGAGCCAACCTGTCGAATATACTCCTACAGAACCATCACTTTCAGATGACATACCTTGTGAGACAAGAGATAAGACAGATCCAGAATTGCAAGAGTTCCTCAAACAAACTCTGAAGACTCAAACTGAACCAGAAACTTTGGATCTTGATGATGAACAACTTCTTGATCCTAAGAATCCAAATGTAGAGGTACCAGCTGAAGACACATCTAGTTCACCATCTGAAGAGGAGAAGTTTATGTCTCAAATATTGGAAGAAAAAGGTTTGACTGAAGACAAGCCACCCACTATGAATGATGAACTGAAACTGAAGCTTGATGCATTATTACAGTTGGATACAGACAAAGAATCAGAAGATGAATCACAGAGGCAAGTCTCAAGTTTAGCAGTATACTTGGAAAGCAAACCTGTAGAACATGCTTCTCCAGATCCATCTCCTTTAGATGACATGCCGTCTGAGGCAAGAGATGATACAGATCCAGAATTCCAAGAGTTCCTCAAGCAAAGTTTGAAGAATCAACCTGAACCAAAATATTTGGATCTTGATGATGAACAGCTTCTTGATCCTGAGGATCCAAATGTAAAGTTATCACCAGTAGACATAAATACGTCCTCACCTGAAGATGAGGAGTTTTTGTCTCAAATATTGGAAGAAAAAGGTTTGACTGAAGACAAACCACCCTCTATGAATGATGAATTAAGACTGAAGCTTGAAGCATTACAGTTAGATACTAACAATGAAAAAACAGAGAGGCATATGTCAAGTTTAGCTGTGTTCTTGGAGAGTGAACCAGTTGTTGAGCCACCCACAGCAGACAATGATTCTGTGACTGAAGATGTAGCCACACAAATTTCTGAGTATTGTCTGGAAATCAACCAACCTGATCCAGACAACTTTATAGTAGCTGCTTCAATAGAAGTGCCTCAAAGAAATACTTCAGAGGATGAACATAGTAGTGATGGCTCAAAAAGTTCCTCTTCTTCTGACACAAGTTCCTCTTCAAGTTTGACAACTGTCAAGAAAAAGTCAGGCCAGTCGGAAGAGAGTGTTTCTTGTGATGATGGCTATGTGGATAGTAGCAGCAAGGTCTCATCTGCCACTGAATTAGGTTCAATTGAGACTCAGGATGAATGTGTAGTTTTGCAGTCATTTTTAGAGCATCATCCTAGTGCTGATAAAGAAGGTGATCAAGAAAGAAATCTCAAAGATTTGGCATATCCAAGTGATGAAGATCAGTCAGAAAGTAAGACTGAGGTGTTTGACATATTTTTGGAAGTTCCAGAGAAGACTGCATCTCTGCCATCTTCACCAAGAGCTGCTGATGACAGTTTGACAAGTGACACAAACAGCCCAAAGGAAAGCAGCAGTAGTTCTGATGAACGCCAGGATGAAGACTCATATGATGATAGAAGAAACAACTCTGGCAAGACAGACACCAGAAAGAAATCCACTGCAGATATTTTCATAACAGATGCTACCACCATGTCAGAGCAAAGTGAAATAATATTGCACCAAGAATCAAAAGAAGGTGAGGACCCTGCCATCTTTACTGCCTACTTGGAGACAGGTCCCAGAGTGCCTCCCACCGACAGACAACGATCAGAGTTGCAAATGAACGTCGGGAGCAGGCAGTCAGATATTGGTGACATCTCATTTGAGGTAGCTACTACCACCCTCCACCACTCTAGAGATGCTATTTCATCATCAGAGGAAATGGAATACAACATTTTTTCAAGAAATGTGTCTGTCGAAGAGAGCCACAGAAGTTCTGTTGAGACAGTAGAAATTGTGGAATTTCATTCAGTAGAAAAAGTTGCAGCCCTTCCAAAGAAATCACCTCTAAAAGTGGAAAAGTCCTTATCTGACTCTTATGGTGTATCTCCCACCAGGAAGTATTTTGAAGTCGTTCAACCCTTTCCTGCATCAGGAGCACCATGGATAGTGGTTCGTCCCCCTGATGAAGAGGCAAAGACAATGTTCGATGGCGAAGAACATTCCCGTAAAGCTGACAACTTATCAACTGAATCAAGTGATACTGAACTTGGGGAGGAGTTTGAGTATACTGAAAGTGACATAGAGGATGCCTTAGATGAATTTGGTGGTGCCTCTGATGAAAGAAAAGAGAAGGAGGAGAATGATGCAGATGATGAAGGTGATCATCCTTTGCAAACTGCTACTGAAAGCGGTCAAGATGAGAATGCTGCAGTGAAATTAGTGGCTCCAGACAAAGGTATCACCATAGCTACAGACCAGCAAGTCACAGAATCATCCATTCCAGAAGATATGAAGCAGCGGTCCCAAAGCCTCTCAAGCTCTTCCACCGATACAGAGCTAGAAGAATTAAGTCAACGACCAACCCTTCCATCAGAGACTCAGGGAGATATTAATGATATATCTGAACTAAGAAGTGATGAGGAAGGAGGTGAACTTGGTAGATCTGCCTCCAATTCTCCTTTGATGGTAGAACTTCAGATACCATCTGGTCAAGATGCTGATAACCAAAAGGAGAACTTTGTTACTGTGAAGGTGAAAGTTGCATCTGCCAGACCACGGAGTGTTCATGTTTCATATCAGGCAAATGATAAACCAGAAGAGCAAATATTTATGAGCCAAGGGAAGAAATTCGGAGGAGTAAGTGATTGCTCATTCCAGACTTCTCTTAGTGGGGGAAGTGATGATGGACGGATATCAGTGGATGTTGGAAGAGAGGTGTCATCGTCAGAAATGACCGGAGAGGACAAACTAACCAAATATGACAGTGATAAGCAATCAGTAGAGCTAAATGTTGAAAAGTTACATTCAGACTCAATTGAAAACATAGAAGATTTGGAAACCAGTGAGGAAGTATCAACTTTTGAAATGGCTGTATCATATCCCGACACACATCCTCCTGCTAATGAACCAGTTTCCTCTACTCCTTTACAGAGGGATTCAGAAAGATTCCCCAAATTTGTCTCACCAGATCTGAGAGACAGAACTGAGGTAGAAGTTCAGCCACCACCAGAACCAGATCAGTGCCACCTATATTTTGTTGAGACTCTGAAGGATGTCACCGTCCAAGAAGGTGAGCTCGTCACTCTCGATTGCCACATTTCTGGGCATCCAGAACCAGAAATCAAATGGTTCAAGAATAGTGCAATGCTTGTTGAAGATCAAAACTGTTCTACCAGGACAATGAGGTATCAAGATTTGTATGCTGGTGTGGAGATACTTCAAGCATCACTTGAAGATGAAGGTGAATACTCAATAGTTGCAACAAATTCTGAGAAAAGTGTCAAATGCAGTGCTACTTTGAAGGTCATCAAGCCAGCTGATGAAGAGCAAACCTTGCCAAAAACAGATGATGACAAGTCAGAAGGTGGCTCTAAAGACAACTCTACTCCAAATACGAAAACATCCCTTAGAGGCAAACAAGAACAACGCAGCAGAACTCTCTCCTTTGATCTCAAAAACATCGGAAAAGAGGAAGTTTTCCTTTCATCAGATTTAGTCGATTCATCTGAGGAATCTTTCAAAACCCAAACAGACAATGATGCAGACCTTAATGTCATCCCCAATGTAGCATCTTGCACGCCCGTACAAAGTAGCTCTGCACAAACGTTAGATGTCAATAACCAGCCACTGTCTGTTAATAATGTTGATCTTAGTTCAGCTTGTATTGCAGTGAATTCTGAGAGATTGCATGCTGATGGTGATGACTCTGATGACAGTGATATCACAGAGAGGAAAGAGTTGCATGCACCAGATAAAGGTTTGAACCTTACCAAATTCAATTGATCTTCATTGTACCCATGTCATCACTAACATCCAGTCGTTGTCATCATCCCCATTTTTAACAATGTTCGCTACCATTGGTCTAGATGGTGAATTGGTTATTTTAAAGTTCATTGGGATCTGACTGAACTTTTTTTTGTCATCTGTTCATCTTGTTTATGGCACCGCATCACATTTTCAAGAAAGTACTGCTGCTTTTGTCTATCAAACCCCTATTTATTGTGTTTGTCCTAAACTGCTGTTGATCTGTGACCTGGTACAAACATTTTTATGACACGCATTGGTTTTACTCATTTCAAAGTTGCCCTTTATTGCTCATGAAAACTGCAGTTTACAAATGTGATATATCTATCTGTGAGTCTCCTTGTTATGCAATCTGTTTACAGTTCATTTTAATTCCCTCAGTTCATCATTCATGTTTGCTGGGAATATTTTGTGACAGAAACAGTTCATGCTTTAAGTGAGGTAACGATGTTCCTGTGGGATAATATGCCATGTATTAAAGCATGCAGATCAAGATTGTAATTTTTGAAATTGAACCATCTTAAAATATCTGCACTTTCATGTAGATTGAAATAGGTCAGATTAAGGCAACTTCTGCAATTCTGAACAAAAATGCTAATATTAACCTGCTAAGTGAGTTTTTCCATCTTTCGCTCCAAAAGTTTAACATGTTTGTCTATAAATGTCAGAGATGTTTGTGTGTTTCTGTTTTCAAAAGTTCAGTCTAAATGGGCTTCAACATTGTCGACAATTTTTATTACTGTTGCCTGTGAAATGTCAGTTATGGCAAAGTATTCTAAGGGGCATTTCTACTGTGGGATGGGATAGTGGCCTAACTATCGTGAAAATTGATCCAAAGCACTGCTCTGAATGTACACAGTCTCTCCTTCTGTATGATGTTTTTCTTTGCTACACCTTTCTCACTGTATACATTGTGTGGTAGCTGCACATCAATATGGAAGCCAGCTAATTTCTCAGCATATGATGATCTTACATGGTGAAATGTAGAATAAACCATTACAAACAAACACACTGAACCCAATTACATTTGTGAACACATTGATATATTTATTTCCTTCAGCCATTCATATTCCTTTTTTCTCCATCGTTGGAACACTGGGCATTGCATTACTTCTCTTTAATGCTTCCTTTTTCCATCTGTTTAGATCTCAACATTCATGAATATTTATTCATATCGCTTTTTTTTTAAACCCCTTTGTATATGCTATCTATATGCTGTGCAAAATTCACTGCTTTAATATTTACATTTACACAATTGTTATTACCATGTAATACGAAATTAAAGGTTTTATTCCAGTCCTTAATTGAGATATTTAAAGCTGAATGAATGTCAAAAATTATTTTACAAGCCTTGGTCTCAATTCACAAGATTTGAAGTTGAAGTATGAAACAATTTTACATTAATTAAAAACTATTACCTCCTTTGTTAATAGCTGTCTGTCACATTTTGAAATTTGGTGTGATTTATAGTTCCCTCATTGCGAAATTTGATGAATTATAGTTGCCTGATTGCCACATGTGATGAATTATAGTTGCCCCATTGCCACATTTGATGATCTATAGTTGCCTCATTGCCACATTTTGTGACATGTGGATAAGGTGTGCTGCACTTGGTTAGCCAACAGGAAGTTTCAAAGTATGTTAGAAGTTTAAAGATATTGTCACATTTTCAAACATGAGATGTAAATTTTGGTAAACATGTAAAGCACATGGCAAGACTTGCCCATTATAGATTTCTGCAGAAATTGTGCATCCATGCATGTAATGTTTATTTCATGAATCCTTTGACCAATTGTTCTCACTTCCTGACTTCAAAAACCCAATCAAAGGCCCATGTATTGGGTATTGAGAAGTGTGCATATCTGTAAGGGGCCATTTCATGACATGAGGAATTTATTCCTGTTTCACCAACACCCTTGCATCAAGTTCATCATTACTTGTTCTTTTAAAGAGTCTCCTTAATGTAAACCTGCTTAAAATGGACCAAAATTTCATGATTGACTAGCAGCTGTACCTTCAGATATTTATGTTCTGCTTTCCCGACCAACGGCTTTAGGTGGGTCCACCCTGCCTTTTACCCAGTGTGTGACCACTCTCGTGCCCCCCCTTCCCAACCACCACCCAAATTCTTTTGTTTTCCACTTGTTCTCATCTGAGTCTTCCATCAACCCTGTGGCTAAATATCAAACCAAACATGAACTACATGCCAGACATAATAAAACAAATAGCTTCTACACTATCTTCCAGACGCCTTTTATTAACCAATATATTGTTGGTATGAAGAATATTAATGCAACCATTCCTGTCCTCAGTTAAATAAATACTTGTCAGACAAAGAAATATAAATGCAATCATTCTTCTCCTACCTTTAACAAGTACTTGGCAACTCAATTCTTATGCAACTATTTCCGTCATACAATCTTGCCAACTAATATACTGCACCCTTCATACAAGATGATGGCCTCATGATAATTGAAACTTTGTTGTACCAATTTAGTTGTCAACTTTCCAAGCATGTATTTTGAAATAAGATGTATTTAGGTTAGCATCATGTAAGCTTGTACTTGCAAAGAAGTGATTGAGAAATGATGAAATGTGCTGTTATCTTTCAAAGCAAATAATCTAATATATTACTTATGGTCTGAAAGTTCAATTTTTTACCGAAGCATCAGTGCTCACCTTTTTAAGAATTGATTAGCCTATTAGGTAGATAGTACATACCAGTGGCTCTGGCAAATATAAACCTGATAAGCAGTTTTGCTTTGATAAGACAGATATGTACAGAGTCATTTGTTAACTGTGATTTTGCATCCCAATTAATGGGGAATGGTACTCTCCTGAAGCTCTTTTTTAAAATTTTATTTCATTGTTTAGAACATCCACCATCCCCTGAGGAGAAAGCAGATCAAGAAAAACCAGTACCAGAAATTTACAAGCCGGACGAAGGTCAGTTGAAACCGGAGGAGATCTTCCCCCAGCTGTCACCAAAGGAACGAAAACTGGCAGAGGAATTGGGCGAATTGCCATCCGCAGAGACCGTCCAAATCATACCACCAACGTTCCTCCAAGTGCTGGAACCTCAAGTGGTCCGTGACGGTGAACCTGTGAAGTTTACAGCCAAGGTTTGTTCCATGTGGCTTTTGCCAGTTAAGTAAGGAGATAACTGTCTGTAACTCATTGATTATTTTTATTGACAAGTTTTGCACAAGCTGGTAGACTTGTGGTACAGATGGCATCCCTTTATTCCAAGGAAGATTTAGAAGTCAGCTTCAACTACATTATGCCACTTACTGGTGGGATTAGATGAGACTTTAAACAGGAAGCAGTAAACGTGGGATAGCAGTAGGGAGTTTCATGAGAGACCAGTGTACATGGTCGCGCATGAGTGATATGGTGTAGCAGTGTACTTAGTGTCATGGGATAGCAGTAGTGAGTGTCATTGGATTCTAGTAGGGAGTGCTATAGGGCAGCAGATGGAAGTGCCATGGGATAGCAGTCATGAGTGTTATGGGATAGTAGTAGAAAGTGCCATTGGATACCAATGGAGATTGCTATTGGATACTAGTAGGGAGTGTTATGGGGTAGTAGTAGGCAGTGCCATGGGATACCAAAACAGAGTGCCATGGGATTGTAGTAGATAGTGCCATGGGATAGTCGTAAAGACTGCCATTGGATACCAGTGAGGAGTGCCATTGGATACCAGTGGGGAGTGCCTTGGTCACCATACCATGGGATAGCAGTGAATAGTGCCATAGAATAATAGTAAAGATTGCCACTGGATGTCAGTGAGGAGTTCCATTAGGTACCAGTGGGGAGTGCCTCCTTCACATCTCAGTGTTAATTCTAAATATTTCAATTTAGCTTTGAATCAGAGTCAATGCAAAAGATTGAGGTAGATGGAGAATCGCCTGACAACCACCTAAATATATTAGAATAATTGCAATATTTTGTGTATCACAAATTTCAGGTAATTGGGAAACCCACCCCTAAAGTTACTTGGATGATAGATGACAACGAAATCAAAGACGAACCCGAGTATATCATTGAGGTAGATGAGACAGAAGGGGTGACGACTCTGACCCTCCCAGAGGTATTCCCAGAGGACAAGGGGCTATACACTGTCAGAGCAGAGAACATTGCTGGAGAGGCCACATCATCTGCCTCATTACTGGTTGATGAAGGTAAGGGAGAAATTGGGAAAAGATTAGAAGTGATTTTGGAATAGAAAGGAGTTTTGAGATCTGTTTGGAATGGTGATTTTATAGATTGGCCAAGGGAAGTGACTTTGGAGGGACCCAGTTGATCTCATGCCGAACATTATTGCATTATTTTGCAATTGTTTTAATGATGTCAGTCAAACATGGTTGCATCTGTTGCATACCATGTTGCATATGTCAATTTGCATAAGTTAGCAAAAGTGTTAATCAAAGGGCATTATGTTTTTCAAAGTGGAGGAATGAAATGTGTCCAGAAGTTGACTTTTGTGATCAAATTTTGGAGAGCTTAATTAAGGAGTTTCAGACATGTGTGATTTATTAGGAAACTGTGTTAAGAGGAGATGCATGAAGTGCAGAAATTTCGACGATTTAAAATGACTTGAATCCTCTTGAAACACAAAAAGCAGTTTCTTGTTGTTTTTGCTAAAAAAAAAAAAAAAAAAAAAAGTTTCTTGTTGTTGTTTTCTCATAGCAATTTTTGTATGGCTGGGTTTTAGTGAGATTTTGATAGGATTCATGACTGAAAAAGCTTCACTAAATTGTTAATAGGTGCAGTTAGATTAAAGAGGTATGATCTACCGCAGTCTGATACAACTGAGGTAAAGTTTTTCATGTTCTAAAATGTGGCATGTCAGTATCTCTTTTTGAAGTCTTAACTTCACATGTGAACATACTTCAATTCGGAAGCTAAACAAACGCGCTCTCATACTTACATGTACCCAAAAAACTGAGTTTATTTTAGACTACATTCAAATCTTTTTTAGATGAATTGCTACTACATGTAAGGTTTGCCTGTGGAATCGTGTGCCTCAAACAGCACATAAACCCCCCTTTGTTCTGAAAAATAGGTTCATGCCGTATATGGCAAGCGCTTCTTGTCTATCATGCATGCATCCCCCAATTCCTTATAAGAATCAAGATTGCAGAAACGCTTATCGTGTGCTCCAACTTCCACATTTCACACAAAAAAAGGTAAACCAGAACAACAGGTTCCCGAGTCAATGGACGAAGTAGACAGACCAAGTGTCGCTGAACGTCCAACAGTTGTAGAAACAACAGTGGAGGAAGAGACAACAGTAGTCTCAAGAACAGGAATACAGCGCCAACCTCCCGACGATAGTGGAATTGTCACAGTCGGTGTGACGGTGGATGACCATCGTACTCCTCAGGATGTACACATCCAAGTTACCTTGCCCACAGAGGAAGCACCACCTAAACTGACCCCTCCAGTCTTCATAGAGCCATTGGCACCTCTGATCGTGAGGGATGGACAGCCCGTGACCTTCAGAGCAGTCGTCCATGGGGAACCCATGCCCGAGATAAAGTGGTTCCGCAACGGTGAAGAAATAGACGTGGAAGAGTACCCAGAGTTCACCATTGAATGCATCGACAAAGTCTGCACCTTGAAACTGGAAGAGGCATTCCCGGAGGACACGGGTCAGATCACGATCAAGGCTGCTAATCCTGCTGGGGCTGTCACATCCACAGCCAAACTGCTGGTGACAGGTGCGGTCGATTCTCCTGTTTATCTCTGCATGGTCTTGCTGTGTTTTTTTTTTCATGCCGACTAGATGTTCAGTCCCTTGTGCAGATGTACTCACATTATCGTCAATGTTTGGGCGTGAACATTGATTGTTATCACACCTGGAGTAATATGTATGGTTTTGGTGTATGTGGGACATTTTCTTACACCAATAGTAATGTGTGATATATGGTTTAGTATTTGTTGGTCATTGTGGAACACATGTGTTTCTGGTGTTTGTGGGTTATTTTGTAATATCAAGAGTATATATGATTTAGTACATGTTGGTCATTGTGTAACACAGATGAATGTGTTTACGTTTTTAGTACTTGTGCGACATTTTGTCACACCGAGAGTGATGCATGTTATATGGTTTTGGTATTTGTCAGACATGTTGATGAAGTTGATGTCTTTTTTATTGCAATTAACCTCCAACACACCGTTTAAAAAGAGAGAATGAGGGATAATGGTGTAATTAGCATAAGTGAGCCCCAATACCATTCCACAATCCCCTTAGGCCATGTCTTTCTTGGAAAATGGACTTATTGTTGGAGCAATTCACCTCCAGTATTTATGACATCTGTAAAGTAATTGCATGGTATCATCAGCGTTATCTTTTTTTTTTTTTTGTGGTACCACGAACCTTATCAACTTCCCCTTCACTTTCATCATCCTCTACCTCAAACCAAGATCTTTTGCAGTTTGTTTTCTTGTTACCATTTACTATGTTCAAATGTAATTCTTTACCATTGTAAGCTTTTGTGAGTGGTTACCTCAAAAGCAGTGTGCCTGTACCTACCATGAAACATGTTTATCTATAATCTGTAACATTGCACCTCTTCATATGTGGTACCAGAAACCCAATCCAACCAAACTGTTCCTCTCAACAAATTATTTTCCACATTCTGTCTGCTATTTTTTTTTCTACAGAAAGCATGAAAGTTAAAAAGACTTAATTGATTTTGCTGTTTATTTTCCTGTAAAACAGATGAGGTTTCATCGGAGATTGAGACGGAGGTGGAAGTCATCACTCCAAAGAAGACACAGCTGCCTGTCACTGTCGAGGTTCCGGAGGAACTACCACAGGATGAGGTCAAACCCGAGGAAGTGACACCAGAAGAAACAAAACCCGAAGAAGTGAAACCTGAAGAGACTCAACCAGAGGAAACCCCAGTTGAAGAGGTCCCAACCCTTGAGACACCTGTGGAGGAGAAACCAATATCCCCTGTGGAAGAGGCACCAGTTGAAGAGGCACCCAAAGTGCCAGAGGACGAATCGAAGCCGGTAACAGCCGAGAAAGGTGAGAAAAGAACATGCATTTTGAAAAGAAAATGCTGTTTGCATTTGTGCTGACAAAAGATCAGATGCATTTTCTTACATGTGAAAGTATATCTTGTGAAACTCACATATTGACATTGAACTCTCGAGTGACAAACTGTTTTTTTATGGTCTTTTTGGTACCTTACCTGCAGGATGTAATTTGTCAAAATGAATGAAGTTTCTGATGTCATTTATTCGAACAGCTCCACAGCCTTACGTCTCTGTCGGTAATTACATGGCCGAAGCGGAAGAGGTCATGTCTGTCCGAGAAGGAGAGGAACTGGACGTCCTCGATGACTCTAACGATGAGTGGTGGCTTGCCCGCAAAGTGGACACAAAGGAAGAAGGTTGGGTTCCAAAAGCATATTTGGCTCCCAAAGAGGAGTATGCTGAAAGACTGAAAGATCAACTGGAGGAAAACATTGAAAGCCTCCCAGTGCTGGGTATGTAGTGTACTGTCTGTTATAGATGATACAAATGTTGCTGTATGTAACATGTAATGAAGTATTTTGCACGTAACTATATTTGGTCTGACCAGTGTTAGTTGCTCCATATGTAGTGGCTCACCCTCTGCTATTTAAATAACATACTGTATTTGACATCTTAGTTTTAGCTAATGAATATTGTGCACTGCATTTTGAAAGGTGTACAGTAGAACACATTGTTGGGCATACTGTCGCTCCGTCTGTGACGAATGCTTGACATAGGTATGTAAAAGATATATAAAATAAGAGGGCATACATGTATGTAACATAGGTATATACTAAATGTAATTATGTCCCTGGCAGAGCACACTTTGATAGATAAAGTTACACACTGAAGGAATTTACTGTACAACTGTATTGGTTGTTTTGTCCTAATAGGTTTATGAAGTACTTCTTGCAGTTGGATATTTTATTGGTGTATCTGGGTGTGTTTGTATCGAGCGTCTACATTAGCTGTTGCACTACCTGTGACTGTCACAATTAACATCACCTGTAGACATAAAAGATATGTTCCCAAGTATCCTATGCAAGTGTGGTCTGAATATTTCCAATAGTTATCCTTTCAACACTCCTTAGAAATATTTTTTTGAAATGAACTCTGTCACCCCAAGTTTGTAATGATTGGAAGATGTGGATATGTATGGTTTTTACTTTGCTAGACCTGATGTTGACTGAAATACTACGTGTTATATAAATACTTGCTTGGATTGCTTGATTACAAATTGAGTTTGTCAATTATTGCTAGGTTTAATGCATTGCAGATAGTTCAAACCTGTTGTGTTGGACAGAGTATATATTCAGGTCAGGATATTGCAAATTTTTCTAAATTTTGTACAAATGTAGTTAAAAGGAGTCATGCAAAAAAAAAGAAAACCGCAAGTGATCCCCATAGTATATGTGCAGTTGAGCAGTATTGTCTTGTCTGTTGGGATGTACATGTCATGAGTGTTGAAACAGATCACATTAAAAATTGCAAAACTAGCAGAATAATTGGAAACGCTCAAACCTACATACTGATCTTAGTTCTGCATAATAGATATCTACTTCCAAACCATAGATATATTGTTTGCAGACTATATTAATTTTCCACAAAGTAGTCCTGACACAAAATTCTCCTTTTTTGAAACCCTGTGTCATATCCAATGTCTATCTATCGTTCAGAAATCTTAGATGAAGAAACAGAAGAGCTTCAGGCACCAGTCTTTACCAAACCTCTAGAAAAGTCAGTGACTGCTAAGGAACACCACCCCGTGGTATTAGAGTGTTGCGTCGAGGGCATACCTCGCCCAACCATAGCGTGGTTCAGGCAGAGCACTCCCATCCCCACAGAAACTCCAGAATTTGTGATGACTTATGAGGATGACATTGTGCGCCTCACTGTGGCCACTTTATATCCAGAGGACTCTGGCCAGTACACGTGCGTGGCCAAGAACCAGGCCGGTACTGATTCGACCCAGACAGAATTACTTGTGGAAGGTACGTATCAACAATTTATGTTTCATTTGATGTATTATTTTTGTTTCTTTGGAACCATGTCAGTGTTTTTAGTGTAGGTTTAATTCTGTAAAATATGTGTCGATCATGAAATAAGTGTAATGGTAATATATACACTAGTGTAAGTTTATGACATGAGTAAGCTTGAGTGATATTGTAAGTATATTACATTTTACACTTAAGTATATAAGTGTACATTTGATACTTCAGTGTACAATTTCTGCCGTACTTGTATACATTAAGACCGCTAGAAGGTGCACATACTTTTGGTTTTGATTTGATTTGATATGTTTTGCTTGTTTCTCCATAACATCAAACGCACATGTGTACAATAGAGTTAATGACATAAAAATGCAGTGGAAATGAAGATAAAAAAGATAAAAAGATAAATCTTAGCATAGTAGAACACTCCCTGTTCAGATAAATTAACATAAAAAGAGAAAAAAGAACAGAAAATTTTAATGAATGATACGTGACATAAGAGCTCAAAGATTACAAAGCAATTATATTAAAACAAAAATGAGTGTAAGTTTGATCAAATGCAGTTTTCCTGAAGTATCTGCTCTAGTCTTAGTAGTTCAAACTTCTCTTGGTACAAACAACCTATGTAAAACATCAAGGGATCCCTAAGTTTAATTCACTAAGTGTTATTATTTTAGAGCTATTTCATTATTTCAGAGTCTGTTACTACTTGCTTACATGGAAATATTCTTTGTGATGGATTTGTCGGGAATATTGTCGATGGCAATGGAATATGTGATCGTGTCGCATGATTCTTGTTTTATGAATGATTCTAAGTCATGCTTTTGACTTACTTTCGGGGTAGAACTCTCCCTTTACACAAACGTATTTGCACTGAGCATATTTGGAGAAGTTTTACAAGCACATTTACAAGGATGGAAAATATTGTTGCAACTAATGCTTCTTATTTGTACCATAAGAGTGCACTTTATGTGGGATTTTGTTTAAATTATTTTTTAAGAAATCGTTGAAATGTTTTGAGATTCATTTATCTTCCTTTTCTTTTGTTGTATCATTCAGTTGCACTCTCTGATGCAGAAAGTGTAGATAGTTCTCCATCCTCACGGAAGACTCTCTCAAGGTACTAATTAATGCCCTTTGTCTTTATTTCAAATTACACTAGAGGCAGTTACTTGTCCTAGACAGTTCCAATTCTCCCAACCACTCACTTTTAGCCCCTCCCACAGCCTGCCTAAAATTCCTCCCTGTGGTAACACTGCTAACTTAAGGCACAACTTATCCTGGTGAGCATACAAGGACCACATGTGTGTTGGTATGTGTATGGTTTGATTACATGTGTATTACATGTGTATCTTTTGATTAAATCAAACCACTTTACTCCTGTGTGGATGCTGTGTTATATGAGCTACTCTTCATCTTTTGAATTTGCTATCAATCAAAGTACGGAACCTATTGATACTTTTGTCTATCTCTACCAAAACTTGTAGCTTAGGGTGGTGAGTGAATGCCTTTAAACAGTCACCACAAAGAAATAACTGATGGACAACTGATGGTAAATGTTGGAAATTTTTTTTATTTCTTCTTCACATATTTTGAACCTTTTGAAGATCTTTAATTGACCAAAACTTTGTCAAAACTACTTTTTATACTTCACTTACAAATATTTCCAAACCCCCCACCCCTTCATCCTCTTTCTTCTAACAGAGAGTCAACCATTGATGAGGAAGGAATCAAACCCAAGTTCATGTCGGTCTCTCGGAACATGATCGTCCAAGAAGGTAAGGAGAAGGTCACATTTGAGTTCCGACTCATCGCATCTCCACGACCACAAATAACCTGGTTCAAGGATGATGTACCACTGGAGGAGACACCCAGGAGAAGACTGAGCATGGTCGCCGATGTCCACCTGTATTCCTTGACGCTGGACGTGGAAGACGTTACGTCCGATGATCAAGGTGTTTATCGCATTGAAGCGATCAACAGAGAAGGGAAAGCGGTGGCCAATGTTAAGCTGGATGTCACTCGTAAGTTCTTAGCCTGCATGCTCAGGTTTCCTGTTTGGGTGGCTGCTCTATGTCTGAGCATTGCAATTTATTTCATAACCAACAGAGTTTTTACCTATTTTTCCGCTATGAATTCATAAAAAGGCATACAAGGTATGATTGCCATCGCTTCTCCAAGCCATGTCATGGTGATTGCTTCACAAGCTCACCCATGAAACATCAAAACAGACTTTAGTTTTGCATATGTGAGACCACATCTCACCATGCTTCTCACAGAATGATGATAATTGTGCCAAAGCTCATTCATGGATATCTGTCAAGATTTACTCTTCTTGCCTCCTTGAGACTATATCTTGCCATCTAATTATTGTAAGACTTTTTGTTCGGTTCACCACTTAATTAAATCAATAAAGTGTCCATCAGTGGGGTTTGATCACAGAGCACCATCAGAGCGTTGACATTGTCAACAAAATTAGTGAGTCGCACTTAATGTAGACTATGTTATCCCTTGGTTCTAAGTTTGAAGTATCTTTTTTCAGGTATTTTATTCTTCAAAGCTTTAATTACGTAGAAAACTGTAATCTAAACAACTTCTATTATAGTGTGTGTAACCCCTTTATCTGTCCAGTTTGTACTCACATATTTTTTCAAACTATTACTTTCTTTTTCCTTAATGTTTCCTGTCATTTGCTATTTCCTCTAACCCTCTCCAAAAAGAGCAATGTCTTCCAAACTGTGAATGTTAGTGTTTCTGCCATATCAATGAAACCACTCCAGTGATATTTCATCAGCTTTTATCATTACGTAGACTGATTTTTTTTATCCGTACTTGGTAAAATTTCTGTTAGGATACTAAACTAAGATTTTCAAG
>VJOZ01058774.1:0-12306 GCA_009801055.1 Stichopus horrens
TGTGAAGAAAATTACACAACATTTGGTAGTGAGGTAAAAGGAAGGTGAAACATATTGTCAAATGTCCCTGAAAAGTCATGACAAATTTAATTCATCATGAACATATATGCAGTTGGAAAAGAACCTCCTTTATGCCACTGTACACTGTGACAGTGTTTTATTTTCCACCCATATCATGCTTGTGGTTGACTGGTTGGTGTCAACATTTCTCATTTTGAGTGAGTCATTTCCCCCATTAAAGCCTTGATTAGATCTCAAACTTTGATAGCAGAACCATAGACGTAGCATTCTATTCAAAGTGGGATACGTAATTTAACGATATTCGGACCAGATCGAGACTAGCTGTACAGTCTGTGAGGACCATGCGCATTAACTTTGTCAGAGATAGCATTGCATAATGTACTATATACAGTACAGGAATGTAGGGCTGCTTGAGTAGTCGATAACTGCACATGCTTGACCAAATGCATCATAATTAGTTGTACTGTATTTCTTCCATTGCTATTGTCTTGTGCATCTTTGTGTTTTGTCTTTCTTTACAATTTTTCTTTTGTAATAGAGACAGCAAGCCTGTTGTGTCCTTCTCTTCCCCCCAGGGGGGGGNNGGGGGGGGGGGGGGGAGAAGAGAGGGACACAACAGGCATCTGCCACTGGGCACAGAAGTCTTGTAGTGTTACTTTGAATAATGCATTATTAAAGAACTGTAATGTCTGGTTGGTGTACATACCCATGGCAAAAAATTTACTCACTCAAAATTCTGCAGATACAATGTATTTACATATAATCATGTGGACAGAACTGCTGTCTACTATGACAAGATACAAAACACAATAGTGCCACTCCATCATCCTCAACCAATTGTCCTGAATGATATTGCTTTCCAAGTTCCCATGATGCCATAGTGCGGAATTTCAACAGGCTTTCTGACTGTCAGTGCGAGGGAACCTTCGTACAGTACATTACCACACCATGAACATAGGGCTATTGGGTGGGGGGAGCTATTGTCATTTAGAGGTGGAACAACACTTTTTGTGTTTCTTTGTAATTGCATCTAGTATTGCACCCTTTTGCATTGATAAGCATACTGTAGACATGAGCAATCAACACAACACTGTGTTACACTCAACTCTATAGCATCTTTTCTCAAAAGTGTTGTAACTTCATCATATTGTAACTTTGTTCCTGGTGTGGTTTTGTTTACAGTACTGCCGCCGTGGACAGACTAGTGTTTGACTATTTGTAGATTAATTATGGTGTGAAGGGTTTCGTTTTTAAGTTTGTTTGTGCTCTCATACCACAGTAGGAGAAACATCAAAATGAAGTTTCGGTCAGTGGTTGAACACTCTACCTTAAGAGTCGGTTGAACAACTAATCATGTTTGCAGAATTTCTGTTTTTATGACTTAGTCAGAAGAAGAAAAGTTTTAACAAACTTCCTCTCAAAATTGATGAGTCCTTGAAAGTACAGGATAACAAAAGTGTGTCCCAGCATCTGTTGCACTTTAGATCCAGGGCCATGAATTTGATATTTTAAATTATTTCCATCAGTTGTGACATGTGATTTCGAGTATCACAGTTTATCAAATACAGAAGCTGTTGATGTGCCCCAAGGGGTATTGTGTAAGAAGGCTGTTCTAGCCAGCATGCACAGCACTGTGTACTTGTGCATACATGTAAAACTGGGTCTTGAGCTACTCTATTGATTATAGTTCATGGGTCGTCCCCATAGAGTCCCTTTTTACTGTAATTGTTGTATCTGGAGCTACAGAAAAGAATCTGGTGTATGGTGGAGTGAAGAGAATATACCTGCAAAGCTTCCATGAATTAAAGATTAAGAAGCCAAATCACTGACTCTTTCACCATTTTTAAAGCAGAAGTCAGAGTGTGTTGCCTCTGTATTTCCTTCTCTGTCACATACTTACTGTAATTTCTGTAGGCCTACGTAGACCTTGCCCTTTTTTGTCTGCTTTGATGATCAGTTTTCCCTGTAATTCTCTCACACGATTCAAGTCATGCTCCTTTTACAAGGAGAAGTGCTAGTAGACCATCTGTTATGTACAGTGCTGAATGTGTTATTTTAAAGCACTGGTACATATTGTACAAGCAGCTGTATGTGACACAACAGAACACTTTGTTTTGTCATGTATCATACAGTAAAATAAATTTCCACCACTGAGAGCGAAAAAGGGGCATTGCCAATTTGAACAAAATGGCTAAAGGTCTTTATTGTCTCATAGATGAACTTTATATGAACTTACAACTGTTCACTGTTTGTGCACTCTTACCATCTATATGAAATAGTGAATGAATGACTTAGGGCATCCTCATCATTTTTTATTCGTAAACAATACAGCATACTGTATTACTCGCTCTTTTGAAAATTTCTTATTCATCCAGCTCCTCGAAAATACCACAAAGCCAAAGATCAGAAACAATAAAAAATAATATCTAAAGTAAAGTCAGACTTTGCAAAATAAAACTTCCTTGACCAGCTTGTCGTTGTCACAGCATCTTAATCCATGCCATTGTGTGAACTTTATAGTGCAGTATGGTCCATTTGCCGCACTGGACGTAAGGAAGTGGAGCATATTATCTTCCATGTACCCTATGAGAGGGAGGGGGGGGAAGAAGGAAATAGCAATGCAGTTAAGTAATCAATGCACAGACCATGATACACTTCAAGGACTGTAGAGAAAGTACTCAGGAATGTCTTATTTCTGCAGATAAGCATGTCAATACACCAATGAGGAAGTAAAGGGGAATTTGAAAGTGATAGTGAAGAGGAACTGGCTTTATACGGCACCGCACATGTGGATGTTTAATGTTCTTCCAAACTGCTAGTACTGTAGGAAGGGTATGACATTACAGTAGGTTCAATGCATAAAATATGCTGCAAGATAAGCTGGCTGTGACTTACACTGTAGTTGAACCACTGGTTTTATCAACAAACAAATGTTGTGAAGTTGAAATTGTTTTGTGATGCGAGGAATGATGTATTTTCTCTTACTGTCAGGTTTGCAATATCAAGACCTGTATGAACTGTGTATTGGTGGCAAATTTCTCAAAGTGCAGTCTTTTCTGGAATTATAGTGCCATAAAATAGGAAAGTACAGAGGACATGTTAAACAGAACAGCCAGGCGATAGTGGGCTACATCTCTTCCTGATTAGTCGTATTGTAATTTGAGAGGAAACGTCTAGCCTACTCAAAGGCAATGTGATAAGATTTTTAATTTTAGAATCTCTAAAGTAAAGAATGGTTGATAACCGTGTAAACAGAAGATAAAAACATTCCTGTGGAATGCAGTGATAGTTAAAATACGTTAAGAGTTGTTGTCACGTTCGTGGAATCATTTATTTGAAGAGTGAGTTGTGAAGGATGATTGTCGATCGATGTTTTCTTTGAAGAATAAAAAGCGTTTGTTTGAGAATGTTGTAACAAACCATATATACAGGTCTCCCTCCTATCTTTCCTGTCCCAACACAAACAACTCTCCTAAGTAAAGAACAAAGTTTATGCCAAACATTTGAGAAATGTGATAGCACAGCATGTCATGAATATTCATTGAAGGCAATTTGATAGTCTGTCTAACCCCTTGCATTGATTTGCGACTTATCAACCTGGCCTGAGGAGATCACTAATTACGTAACAAAATTTTTCCTCTTTCATTTTTAGTTGGTATTTTGGAAAGATTGGCAGAAAGGATGCAGAGAAACGACTCCTGGCTCCGGGACTGAACGTTGGAACTTTCATAGTGAGGGATGGAGAAGCAAACCCAGGTGAGAGAGCTTATGAATATTCATGTAGGTAATGTAATGTGTCTTGCCCAATGGATTTGTAAGTTTGTCTTATTTTTTGGCCAAAGTTGCAATCAGTTACCAGGAATTGCATAGTCTGTCTGCTTTCCCTACTCACCTTGGTGGACGTTGAAACATGGCAATGGAATATGGGCGTTGAAAGCACCAGGCACTGACTTACTGAATGCAAAAGTCAAATTGAGCTTTACACTTGTAATGATCAAATAACAAAACTAAATTGTGTATACCAATGAAGTTGAAAGAAGTTAAAGAAAAACAAATGAAGGGAGCTAGTTAAGTGTTTACACCACTTCAGGCTGCTATGAATATTCATCACCGAAATCAATTTGTAGATAACTTGTAAAGTTATCAGATATTAGAAAATTAAGTCGGAGATCGCACATGTATACTTCTTTAGGTACAGTACAAGGTAATTCTGAGTTTTAGCCAGCTCAAGCTGTAGCTATGTTCATTACACCAATAAAAGTAAGACTTGATGGTCAAAATTGTATTTTATATATTTATATCTAAGGTAGTTAATATTTCAGACTTGTCTTATTGAGTCTAGGGATGATAGAACCTTTAATCAGGTTGTTGTAAATGCAAAACAAATAAATACATATCAGATTTTTAGTCTTAGCTTTAACACTTCCTTGAGCAAATATTTTTACGTCTGACGGATATATTATTTTTTGATGGAGGAAAGAGCAACATATTGATGAGATGTTAAATGTTCAGGATATTTTGTTTGCTCTGATTGTTTTCCCATACTTTGTTAAATCATGTTGCCATTTGCCTCATGAATTATGCATACGAATTTTGTTTTTGCTCAATATAGTCCTCAAAGCTTGTAACATGGGGTGCCATTGGTTGGATTCCTTAAGGTGAGGAAATGTTGATAACAGACTGATAGTCCTTCGTGATTTTGAAGTCAGCAATCGGGCATTCGATTGCAGGCTCGTAACTTAGAGATTATGGACAGATAACACAATATCACAATGAACTTTGTAGTTCAAAAATGCTGAAAATTAGCAGATATGATGAGGAAGGAAGTACAGACATGATATCAAAAGGAAAAGAAACTAAAAAACAAAAAGATATTCGGAAATGGCTATTATGCTTATCAAAGGGCGAATCCTAGTGATTGTTTCTATATGTTTGCCTATTTGCTTTTAATTGCTTTCAAGATATTCTTATCTTTTTTTCTCCACCTTTTGCAGGTACATATTCCCTATCTGTCCGAGATTATGACACGCAGAAGGGAGACCACGTCAAGCATTACAAAATTAGGAAACTTGACGACGATAGAGGTTATTACATTGCCCAGCGAAGTCCATTCCAAAATCTGGAATTACTCGTCAGACACTACCAGTGTAAGTCTGCTCAAGCTGCATGTGCGTTTTTAATATAGCAAGAAAATGACAACTAATCAAATATATCCAGCTTGTTACTTTCTCATCATAGTGAAAACCACAATCGTAGATGATTCAGCGTGTCACTACTTTCGCCACTCCCATTTCAGAACGATTATATGTCCATCATCAAATTTAAAGTGGTTGTTGCCATCAATAGTAGAACATGCAAATATGTGACTTCCTTTTCAAGTTTGAAAACATTTGTTTTCGTTAGTATCCCATCATTAGCAAAGAAGATTAGTGTAACTGAAGTAATATATGACAAATTTGAAAGTAATGTTGAAGGAATCCAAAAGAAGCTGAGAGGAGAATATGTAAATAGCACCCTCTATGGACAAAATTCAGAAGAGAACTGACAAAACAAAATATGAAAGAGATGTCAACTGGGTCGATGAGTTAAGAGATGTTTGAAAGATTTCTAAAATTTGTCAGTTCAGAGTTTTCCATCCTTTCATCTGAGGGTGATAGAGGAGTCCCAAACAGTGGGACCAGTGAAGCCATCTGCCATGTTAAAAGTAGGCAAGTCTAAATGGTAGAAGTTACAGAAAAAGAGTTTCTGGCATGTGGAAAATGAAAGTGTGGTCTTGCCGACAACACTGGAAGGTGAATCTGAAAATATCATTGAGTTTCCAATCCAAGAGCAGATAAAAAAAAATAGAAATAACAGTCTATCAGCAGTATGTTTCGAGCACAGGCAGAAGGATGATTTTGCCAAAAGGAGCCATAGTTTAAATGTTTTAAAAACTCATTTTTGGAGAATAATGAAAGAATAAGTCCTACCATAGTACACTGTCACACCCACAAGGTGGATTGCAGTCAAACTAAGAGACTCTCCATCGTTGTATTTGAAAGTGTGAGGTCCATTTCTTTTTGCAGGGCCTGACAGGTTCTGAACCTTTCCCAGTGAGATCATGTTTACCAAAATATTATAGTAAATGAAATGCTAAATCATATCATTATTGCACATTTTCCTCTCTGCAGCTGTCTGTTAGTGGCTTAATTTATTATCTATCCTCAAAACTGGAAATTACTTCACTCCTCCTTTTCCTGTCTTCCCACAACAAATGTATTCCATACTCGTGTGTTTGTGTGTATGTGTGTGTTTTTTTCTTTCACACTGTACCTGACTTACGCTGTCTAAAAGTTTTTTTATTCTTATTTTCATCGTAGTCCATTCCCTGCCTCCCCCTTCTCGTCCTTGGTTTAAACATTTACTTAATATTGTTTGGGTTCCCACTTTCACCAATGACTGTGACTTTTGAGATAAAACAAGTAATGTATTCACATTGAATCACTCATGGACAACATCACTAAAGAGTGGGATTGGCTAGCATGTGCCTTGTTAGTGGTTTGCTTGATTAATTGCCTCTCCTTGGAGCAGACAACGCCCTTGTTTCTCATGGAAACATGTGACAGTTTAAAATATCTTTGCTACCATTCCTCACCTGCATCAGCACAGCAGCCTCACTCTCATCTACCATGGGTAGAACTGCAGGAACCTTTGACGACAACCCAAAATATAAATCTCTATCTCTCTTTGTTTGTTTCTTCATGGCAGCTCAAGCAGATGGTCTCTGTGTCAGATTAACAACATCATGTCCCAAAGAGAATCCTAACACCGGTGGTCTCAGCAAGGATGCATGGGAAATTGACAGAAGTTCCCTCACTTTGGAGCAAAAGCTCGGTGCCGGGCAATTTGGAGAAGTGTGGAAGGGTGAGTAGTGCAACTGTTAAACTGTGGCTACAAAATATCATTAGTTGTGCAAGATACTAATCATTTAGTGGTTCTCAACATTTTTTGTGCCATTCCCCTTTTCCAGTCAGCTCCCCCCGAGTATTCTCCCTCCTTAATTACATCAAAATTTACACGTGAAGTCGTTACCAGGGTGCCGCGCTTGTACGGGTCATATGATTAACTTGTGCAAAAATGTGAGTCTTGTACAGTTTATATCCCACCATGGTTCAGTACATTCACTAGTTTCAGAGCTCCAACATTGACAGACCATGTCTATCGAACAAGTACAAAAATAAAAAACAATGATACTGGACAGGATTAGCGATGGGTACTTACCTCTATTTGACACCAAAAGTATCCTATAGAGGTTGCACTGTAATAGCTATGTACATCACTTCTCACTTACATGTTTCAGCACAACTACTGCACTCTGATTTATTAGTATGCAGGATATGTGGAGAAACTGTGAGGTTTCAATCAGAAGCAACACACACTCTTACCACATGAGCTGTAAATGCCTGCTACAGCTTTTGCCATTTACGTGTAAAATATTTTTATCCCCATAAATATGTCAAAAGAAGAGAAAAATTAGACGTTTTCAGTTTACTTGTGAATAGTAGGTGACAAAATTATGGGACAACATGTTGCTGCTTATTACACAGAATGACCCATAAACTGTCATAGAAGTGATGCAACTTTATAACGTTGTTTGTAGTCATACTATTCCTTCCTCCTGGCTTTCGTCTAATAAAGACAATCACAAATCAATTAGTGACCTACAAATAGTCCTCTCAAGAACTACTGAGAATTTGCAAGGATGTTACCACCCAGAGCCTTTGGTGAAAAGGAAAATTGTGTAGATTTAAGAAGGAAATGTTTTTAATTACATGCAATGATCTTGAAAATTGCTCATCAAGTGTTAATCATTGTTAACTGTTTATTGATACTTTCTGTGAAGGATTCTATTTGAGTTGAACATTGGCAATCATAACATATGTCAGAAAGATGTTTGTTTGCATATGTAGGCATGAATCACTGTGTCGTTGATGTATACACAATGTACCATGGATGACTGTGCACCTTGTACTTGTGCATAGCCGTCTTGCAAATCTCTCTAGCTTGATCGAGAAACTTCAACACGATTTACTTTTTAAACTTTGATCCTGTTTGAAGTTTTATCTTGTATATCAGTGAGGTCAGATTTGTCCAAGAACACTGACAGCTTGCACAATTTGAATAAGTATTGCACCAGTACTGGTTCACCCTATGTCGGTTACATTAAATATGGTAAATGTCATCTTGACATTTGCATTCATGTGAGAGCTAAAAGCAATATCGGTTACCTCGGTTAGTATGATCAGGAAAGGGGCCCCCAGCTGTAGCTGTGCGCCTCTCCTATCTGTATCCCTTGACTTATCCACAGAGAGGACATATAAATGTAGAAGATGGAGGGCGTTCGCGAGTTAAGTGAGACAGAATGGAGAGGGTATAAAACTGAAACAACCATACAACGTATCTAAGCTCTGGTATTTCACACAAACAGTACAGTCGAAGGTCACTCACAAAGTCTATAAATACAATAGGCTGTCAAAACGTACTTCCATGTGATGGTACCAAATCTGCAAATGGAAGTGAATGTGATTCAAATGTTAAAGCCACTGCACAGTGGGGTGCTGTCTTTGCCACACCTTTTCAAACATATTATTCTTCATTATGTTTCAGTTAATAATGTCTTTATTCATGGTTCTAGTATTACACTTGCTTGTGGTAACCGGCAAAGATGCTTGCCTATGGGCATGAGGGACATATCGCTAGACTACCAACTGCTACAAAATTCAGTGAAAATTCTTCAGAAAATTTGGATTTCAATAGAAAACATTATCTGATCATCTGATGTAATACTGTATGACTCTTTCATTGAGAGTCCCAAACCATCTCTTTTATTTTGAACAAAAACTCTCTGAAGGCCATAAGTTTGTGTAGGGTTAAGCATCTGGTGGAGTGGTAAAGAATACTTTTCAACATCTTTTTTGTTTACAGGTATGTGGCACGGCAAGACTCCTGTGGCAGTCAAGACTCTTAAACCTGGCACTATGACACCATCTGCTTTCCTGGCTGAAGCTAACATCATGAAAAAACTCAGACACGAAAAACTTGTGCAGCTGTTCGCTGTTTGTACTGATAAGGTAATATCATCCCGTCTTTCCCTGCTCTGTATTTTGCGAACTTAAATCATAGCTATAGGTGGATATGCTAGCATTACTTGTAAATATGGAAAGCACTCTGTATACATGTTTAAGTTACTTCATGGCCGAAGATTGTCAAAAGTCATTTTTGGGTCAGTAAGAATCAAATCATTGAAATAATCCAAAAGACCACTGTATCAATGACGAACACTTGAATAGATGTTGTACACAATGTGTGCCATTTTAATGAACATCAAATCTCTTTAGGAGTCCCGCTGGACAAACTGTAAGCTGATGTATCTTACTAAGTACAAAAATAAGAAAACAAAAAATGTACTTGTTAGTCATTATTCATCATTTATCATCAGCTAGCATTGGCTGTAAAAATAGTTTGTATCACATCAATACCTTAACTCCGTTTCTAATGTATCCAGCAAAGAAGGTAACAGTGCACTGTAACTTAAATTGATAAATGAAACTAGCTACTCGTGTGTCGCTGGAACTTTGTCAAACTGACGATACATTCCTGAATTCTGTTTTCATTTATCAGGAGCCTATATACATCGTGACTGAGCTCATGGTTCATGGAAGTCTTCTAGATTTCCTTAAAGATGGTGACGGCAAACACTTGAAACTCCCGCAACTTGTCGACATGGGCGCACAGGTGAGTCTGAAATACATCGGATTATGATATCGGTGTGAAGTTAGATTTACAGAGCTTCCAACCTACAGTTTTTGACATCTCAGATTTACTTGGGGTACAATGCGGTCAAATGTTTACTAATGGCTCATCATGTTACGCATGAATTCTCAAAGATGTTTATCTCTAGGTGAAAGTCACGAGCATTGGAATTCTAAACAGTTCTGTTGACCTCAGATAGAGTCCTTTCTGGTTTTTGTTTAGGTTGGGTTGTAGCCATTAAGACTCTGGTTTTACTGATATTCAGGAAGTAAACAATTACAATGAAAATATTTGCTTTCTTCATTTTACTTAGATTTTCAGTCTCTCCTCAACCACCATCAGAATACAAGTAACAATAAAATTACAACATCAACACAGTCAGTTACTGTACAAGTACTTAAGAGCAGAAGAGATCAACAACAGAAAATAACAATAGAAAAAAAAAACAATAGAAAAAAATAGAAAAAAACAATGGAAAAGAATTGAAGAGAGTGAATAGAAAGCAAACAATATATTACACATTGAAGGTGTTTGTTTTACTGAACCCAATCCCTTAGTGAATAGAAATGATAGTCCACTTGATGACTGCATGATAATGCAAAGCAACTAAGAGCTCCGTCACTTTCCTTCCATCTCCACACCTTTTCATTGTAAATTGTTTACTTCCTGAATATCAGTATACCCAGAGTCAGAACGGGATAACCCAAACAAAAACCTATAGATGAAAGTTTTTGTTCCAAATAAACATTTTGTCTCATTTATATCATGGTTTGCAACTGTGACTGCACAGTGAAGTGGCTTTTGAAGTGATTGACTCATGCGTTAGACCAAATCTGGCAGTTCGTCTGTTGTGTTTAGCTTAATTGATAATCAAAGATTTTTAGAATACTTTTGCCAACAAATAAGAAAGAGAAAAGAAATTCCCCTGGATAAAGCAACTTGTAATTGATGTTAAGTTGGAGCTAATAATAGTGGATGTTTCAGTATAAGCTTCCATATTACAGTCACTTCTTTAGACCAATGTCAGTTCAAGCATCAGTTTTTACTTATGTAACCATCATCATGAAGCACAAACTTAGATCCTAAACTCATCCATCTGGTAAGTGATGGATTCACTGTGGCCATGAGAAAAGAGGCAAATATTGCAATTTTCATGGCCATGGCTCTCAAGATTATTCTAAAGCAAGAACTTTTCATGATCCTTTTAGGCACCATGTCAAAAGTTGGCCTCCCGGCCACCAGGGCAGGACTGCTGTTGTTGAGTTTAGGTCCAAAAGAGCACCTCAGCAATAAGGCCTTACTGGCCTTTGCAGCCGGCTGTGTCATCAAATATTGTGATGTTCTATTGTGACATGATTTTGTCTATTTTTTGACCTGTAAAAATATGACTGGGAGGCCGCTGCAGCCACCATGTTAAGTTTCTGAGTTTTACGAGAATTCTGCACTGTGTTATGTGCAAATCATAATGTTATTCCAATCTTTCAGATCAACCACAGCTGGTTAGCAGTGGCAGTAGCCATGCATTTCATTTTGTGCTTGAATGAACTTGCATGACAGCTTTTATAGCACAACTGCTGATCATTTGTTTTGGAAGGTGGCTGTAGTCCTTGCAGCCACATACTCAGCTCATACTGAGTTCTCTCTAGCAATACCCAGCGTCTGCCACGCGCTCGTCTGCACCCACAGGGGTCCTGGGAGCGCCTGCAGCGGCCTTTGCCGGTCAACTCTTTACATGTTACCTTTAGTTGTGTTTGAATGTTGATGCAGCACTCTTTGTTGCAATGTTCGTCAGTTCCCCTGCAGGATGTCTTGAAATTCTGACCCTTAAAAACTAACTTTTGTGTACGACATCATTAATCGCCTGATGATCAGGTCACACCCCATAAAAAAAGGGTACTTTCATGTTTGAAATTAACAGTTAGAAATGAATGTAATTTTTTTGGTCTCTAAAGATTAAGGAGGGTGGCAGCAGTGTTGCATGCATTTTCTCTCATGTTTCAGTGAACTGTCAGTCTCCTTGAGAGAGACATTATAGAATTGTGAAAGCAAGTTCAAGAATATTTCACACTGGGTTGCTCCTTCTTTGTTCTCTCTCTGCTGTTGGTCGTTCGATCGAAGATTTTTTCTCTGTTAATGCCAAAGCAGTTTCTGATCGGCATGTGTCCTCTCAGTCTCTTTGATATTTGTCTGATGTCCAACCTCTAATCAAGTTTTTCAGTTTCCTGTGTTACCGTCTTTTTTTCGTCGACAGATTGCCAGCGGGATGGGTTTCTTGGAGAGCCACAACTATGTACACAGAGATTTAGCAGCTAGAAATGTTCTCGTCGGCCACAACAATGTCTGCAAAGTCGCTGACTTTGGGTTGGCAAGAATGATCGAGGATTCAGAATACACAGCCAGACAAGGTTAGATTCAGAGCCCCTGAAGATGTTTTAAGGTCTTGACATTGGAGACCTTTAACAATTTTCCATAGAACGACCAAAATTTGTCGCA
>VJOZ01058784.1:0-10890 GCA_009801055.1 Stichopus horrens
TAGGTCAAACTGATGCAGTAGTTGCGGAAGGGGTAAGTATATGTCTACGATGTGAATAGGTCTGTTAAATTGATCTTATGATAAAAAAGACCACAAACATTAGGATAAAACAAGAGTCAAATGACAGGACTTCAAAATTTTACCTGTTCTCTTCGACAATCTTTGTCCACAAACCCTGTGTATTTGTCCTTTCATTGCCAGAAATGTTAACAAAACTGCTTGTACACAACATGGCAGCAACAATCATGAAATTTGATAAATTGTACAGACAGCATGATCTGCAGTGTCTCTGAAGTACAAATGTCCACAAAAAAGTGTCAGTGTACAGCCCCTTTAAACAACAACCCATTCCTTTTTTTTTACTGCGCCCATTCCTTTTTTTTACTGCAATCAAACTTTGTTAATATGAAGATGTCATCATTTCAAAACTTGAGATTGTTTGCTCAAATCTTCCGTGAAGATGGTTATTATGCCGATTAACATATTACATGTTACTATTCAGATATCGGCAGCGAATTGCGGTGAGGAGGATGACGGGTGCGACTCGCTCAATTTCAATAATTAGGATACTAAAAGTGTCATACTAACAAGGTTTGCGGTAGCTGGTGAGGTGTGCAGTGATATGTGAGGTTTGCCATAGCTAGGTGAGGTCTACAGTAGTAGACGTGGAGTCACAGTAAAAGACGAGGTTTACATGAGTGAGTGAAAGATGATACAAACTAGATACTCCAAAATGTCCGCTGAAAACTGCACAACTGCACAGCTCTATGGTTTTATTTGTTATAATTGGGGATGATTTACTGCATCGAAGATCCATTGATGCATTTAATGTTGACAAACATGACCAACAAATGAAAAAATCTATTCTGGTAAGGGAATGGAAATTATTAAATACTTCCACATATGATGTAAATATGCTATGCTAATCCCTTTACTCACTGCTTTAGAGTACCATATTCATTTCTAAAGCAGCATTTGTTGACTGGTGTCATCATCCAGAGCATCACAGCATTTGCCCATCCTTTGAAGCATACAACTCATTTCATTGTTCCTCCATTTACACCATCCAAAACCATCCCCAGTGCCCCCACCCCCTCATCCATAAGGGTATCATACATATGCTCTACCCTTGCGGGATGACTTACATCAAATGATGACACTGGTTGACACTTCATATTTCAGGGACTCGAGCGAAAGGCAAACAAGGGCGGGCTGAGCTTTAGCGTGAGCGGTGCTAGAATTGATTGGTTTCAAGGACAATTTGAGCATAGGGTCAAATGTATGCATTAGTGAGGTAACGGGTAATATATGGCTACCATGTGAATATTTCATATTTATCTATCACACTAGATTGACTTCACTAATTAATTTTACCGCAATTTCTCATGATGAAATTCGTTGCAATGAACAGAAATATGGCAGAACACAGTGGCTATAATGTTCCACTTTACATCAATTGGTGTTGCTATATGCTATGAGAGATTTCTGCACACTAATATAAGCAATATGATCTGCCACATTGCTGCATTGTATGCTATGCAAGGTACCACATCATCAGGGTTGTCAACCACCGCCCAGCGTTGCTACCCATCCCCCCAAATCTCCGCCCGGCACTCGTCGTCAATTTCAGCATCACTGCCCGGGACAAATTTCGTAACTTACCTGAATACGATTGCTAGATTTCTTTAGAATTCTCAGTGATTTTTTACCACAAAACGGCCAAGTAAGCTTAAACATTTCTGCACTGGTCAAATCCAAAGTACCGAATTCGTAATTTATGATCCAAAATGCACCATTTTACATCAAAGCACTCTCCACCCAGCAAAAATTTTCAAAGGGGAGGTCCTCTTAGACCCTCCCAGGACAGCAATCACAAATTACCCTGCTCTCAAAATGGTCTGGTGACAACCCTGCACATCATACAGCAGGACTGGTATGCTATGCAGGTGTCAAAGTGTCAAAGTCAATACTTTCTGCATTATCAGTATGCTACTGTACAGAGATGCAATGACTGTATAGGCAGCAGTTGCTAAGGTATGAACCAATCAGATGTGGATGTACTTACTCTCTACTTGCTGCAAAGACATCTTTGAAAGGGGAATTTTCTAAGTTTTCCTTGGATACTTCTAGATTTTCTAGGTTTTCTTTCGTTTCTGTCTGTTCTTTCTCTCCAATTAACTCTAGTCTCTCTGGAGCCTGTCAAAAGAGTCAAAAAAGAATATGTTCAAGATGATGCACAAAATGTGTTAAGTACAAAAAACAAACACACATGTATACTGTCCATACATACATACATACATACATACATACACACACACACACACACCATTAAGAACAAGAATAAGATTACAATCTTCAGCTAGAGAGAGAATTGCATTATTTAGTGCTGTATGATTCAAACTACAATGGTTTTACTCAAAACTTAACAAACTGAGAATCAAAGTCTATAGCAAGGAAGGTCACACAAACTGATGTAGAAAATTAATGTTTGACAAGCTTACAGTAGTTTACAGTGAGGCATATATACAGTACACTGTAGCAGAATATGTATGGTTGTGTCTGTATGGGCAAAAGCAGACACACTACTGGTTTACCTGTTGCTCCATACCTGGTTATACCTGGCATACCTATTCAAGGAAATTTTGGTGTAATAACTCTCTACTGTGCTATTGTACATAACATGGTGCTGTCATGTAGACATGCACCATATACACACCTGTCTGAATAAACTCCCCACAACTCACTGGTGTGGGAATGCACTTTGGGACAAGTCAAACAGAATGTACTAGTGAGCAAGGGGTAGGTATATGTCTATGATGTGAACAGTGTCAATTTCTTTCAGAAGCTGCTTTAAATGAGAATGTGTTTTGCAAACAAGAACCCAAGGGCACTATGGTTCCTTGAATGAGATTATTTTAACTGATCTGTAGTCATTTACTCTTAAAAGGATGGTCCAGCCACAAGTGTAGCTTTGATATGTCTGAATATTAATGAGTGGCAAACTTACTTGTCTCAGCACAACTAAGGCACATCTCTTTTCTATACTGAACTACTGGTAACCCCCAACCCTGCCTCTGCCCACATCCACAGTGGACTAGCGCCACCTTACCAAACTCCCAACCAAAAAGTGCTAGTCATTGGATTTAGTACTGTTGCAAAACTTTCACTTTTCTACAGAGACATGTAAGTTCAGAATGAAGTAAATCAGAGTGATACAAGTTTTGCAGTCACATTAAGGTTGATGCTAGATTGTTATGTTATGAAGCAGAAAAGATCTGTGAATTAGTTTCCAAAAGTATTTTTATATATTGCTGCCTAAAGTTCATGACTGAAGCTCTGATCTTGCTGCACTCCCTCCTTCTGGCTCTGGTGAGGAATTATTGGTCAGCTTTTCAACTCCCCAGAGGACTCCTTTTGATGACACAGTGTGACATAATTAGAATTGGTGTCTCAACTGTAGATGGGCACTGACAGATTTTAAGTCTTTCTTTAATTCCTTAAGCGATACAAAACCAGGCCATGTTAAAGGGGTAATCTCTAAGCAGCTTGCACATTATATTCTGCATCTCACAAAGCATGACTGGCCCAGTCATAGACCAGCTCTGTATCAGTCCATTGGTCCCAACTGTGGCAATACATTAATCATAAATCAACAGCTTCTCATTTCAAGTGAATTCTGGGTCAGAGAAAATGGCCTTTTAATTATCTGCATGCAAAGTAGCTTTGTTTATGTTCCAACACTGCAGAATCACAGCTAGGAGAAAGTTCGTAGTGAGAATGGAATTTTGCCTGAAAACGTTTGCTAAAATCGCAAACCACCAGAGAAAGTTGAGTGTCCTCCAAACTCACAGGCCTTGCCTAGTGTGCGTCCTGCATTATTTTGGCACGTATTTCACCCACGGTCTCTGGTTTTCGCAAGCCCTGGTTGTTTCCAACTGTTGACATTTCCACAAAAAGAACAAATTACCAAGTCTTCGGCTGATAAATTACATTCAAATATTGATAAAAGTTTACAAATCCAGGTCAGTAATGATGAAAATGACCATACAAGCCTGATTCCTTCCTGTCAACTGAAAATATTGCATTCAACAAATCAAGTAGGAACAAGAATGACAGCAATTAACCAAACTAGGATGGGGGCCTCTTGCACAATCTTCCTAACATTATTTAAGATTTGTCTGGGCCACACTCATACATGATTTGGCTAAACAAGAATTTACTACCTGACCTGACAATTGTCAACATCCAGTGACATCCGGTTACCTAAAATCATTGAATGTCTTCCACGAATTTCATCAAACTTTGTCCTAACTTACAGTTTTCATTTCTATGGGCATTGCCGAGTGATTTGTCAAACATGAAACACTATTTGACGTCCTGTATGTCAGAGATGTTGATAGGACTGGCATCAAAGGTGATGGTAACACGAATCCAAAATCATTTTGTCTAGGCTGTGGTAAATTGTTGCACAGGTGTGCATTAAACATGATAGGTAGCTGTGAGAAGGACTTTACTACACGCCTGTGTCTGCTCAGTCTACATCCGGTCAATCCTCACATGATACCATATGTCCCTTCTTTAGAGGAGCATAACCTAACCATTATGATATATCTGGATATCATGTCCTATCATGCAGAAAAGGTTTTCTCGAGACCTCGAAACCTTTTGTTCTTCTCTGTTCTGTTGATGAAAGGGTCTTTTGGGCTGCAACTTTCAACTTTCCACATAGACAGTTGGTGCTCATATCTGTCTAGTGATTGTCTGTCTCCATTCAAATTGTACCAAAGACAAAGTAAATACATGGGTTGAAGTTTACTCCAACCTCTACACTTCTGGCACATCAGAATGACAAGCGGGAAGGAGAATCTAGTCCTGCATCAGACAGGATGGCACTAGGGGCAGTGCTAAAAGGATAAAAGTGCCTTTGGAATGGCAGATGGGAGTACAGTGGTTATGCTGAGATAGGTAAGTGAAGTAAATACAAAAATAAAGAGAAAGCCTCATCATTGGAGATAGGAACTTTTCGGTACTTACTTCAGCAGTTATGTACTTATTGTAAATGTCTTTTGCAAGGTTGTGCATATCTTCTTCAAGTGAAACTTCAAATTGATTCTGCAATAGAATGGAATAAACACTTGGATAAAAAAATGCACAAAAAAAAACTAAAAAAAAAAAAACCAGCAAACCTAAGAGAGATGATCATTATCAGAGGTTTGAGCATCAGTCACTGCAATTTTCACGACTGCAAAGGGGGGAAAAAAAAAAAAAAAACAATTGTTACAACTTTCCCTTCTTCTGGTTTGCCAAACAACAAGAACACAAAGCACTCAAGTATCTACAATTAACAAATTGAAAGTTGTTTGCACAACCTAAAAACAGATTTCCACAACTTTATCTTTCTTTTTTCTTTTTTTTTGAGGGGGAGGGAGAAAGAGGTTGCAGAATTATTTTCATCAGGATATAAAGATCAAAATCAAACCAGATCATGTTTTTATGTCTTACACAGAATTTTGCTATTTAGTTGTTATCACATGTCATCAGTTTCAGGTAATTTTCTTAGTATGATTGATACACTTCATTTCATCTCCACTGAACACGACTTCTCAGCACTACAAACAAGACAAAGAGGAAGACATAACAGTATGTTACTCCACAAATCTTCTCAACAACGTTCCTCATCGACAAGAACAAATAACTGCGAGTCGTTTGAAAGGAAAAATTGCATAATACAGAGGGTGGATGGAATCGTATGTATGTTCTACAGCATCTAGCCTCATAGTAATAGTCATTGCAGGCAAAATCACTGATTTTTCACTTCAAATAAAACTTTGCTGTTTTCGTACTCCAAAAATATTTTTGAAATAGAAATACAGACATGAGTCTGTAGGGTATTGTAATTCACACAGAGATTTCAATGAAGAATGCAAAGATCGGAATGGCGAGAGGAATGATTTCATCACTTCATTCCCTCAGTGACACACTCAAAGTCTTTCCAAGAGACAAACAGGAACCTGAAAAATGGTGAAGAAAATTAGGAGGGAATAACATCATATGATATTCCTTGGACAGACAGTTTAATTACCAGATAAGTGCACTACTGAGGTGATGTTCAGGCACACAGTCTTTTAACTTTATAATTATAAGTTATTTTTAGTGTTTTCTGCCTCTTTGATTATGGGAGCATGTCTGGGCTTATTTTTGGTTAGAGACGAGATCTCAGGTTGTGAAGTCCTATGTTGGCATTCACATGTTTAAAGAAAAACAAGGTTTTCAGGAAACAAAATTAAAAACCAATGTTTCCTTCACATGAAATGATAAATCATGCAAAACAGAGAAGGACATCACTCTTTTTGAACACTTGACGTTATATTTGCGACTAGAAGTTCCTTAACTAGAATGTTCAAACAGCTCCTTCATTGTTCTCTAACCTGAATACTCAGGACTTCTACACTTGTTCTACTGTAACAGTGAAAATTGTCACTTGATGGCGACCCATAGACACTTGTCTGGCTTCCCTCAGACAATCATCTGATCTAGACCTACACTATCTCTTCTCCATCCTCTATCCTTTTCCTTCCTCCCACAATTCTTATTAAACTCCAGTATCAAATGTGCTTGTCAACTGAAAAATCACTATGCTTGGATCTTTTGTTATAGCTCTTTGTGATCATACTTCTCCCTTTATGAAGTAGTAAACTTTTCCATAGAAGCTATTTTCTGCCTGGTTTCTACATAAGTAGGTACTGTATTGCCAGTTTTAGTTTATTTGGATGCTCCTTCCCAAAGACATTTCTCTTGATTTAGGTCTATTTTTACCAAGTACCAATGTTACCAATTAAGCGCTTAGGGAGCCTACAGATCCAGAACCTCTCCACCGACCTTCAATGTTTGTGTCTCTTCTTCTTACTGTGTATGTGCTGTTGTTGTACTTTCTTGTTTGATTTTATGATTATGGCATATCATCTTTGCTTGTCATTCTCCTTTTTTTTTTTTTTGGTAAAATTCTATGTCATGGGGGCACTCTGAGACACTTATGATCTTGATCCCAAAATGATGTCTCCATATCAGGAATGAACCTTGTGCCATCTAAATCCTGGTGTCATGGAATGGAATCCCCACCGTATCTCCTGACATGGGGTATTCAGGAGTGACTATACTTACACTGAACAGGATGATTCTTGATTTCAAATCTCCTGTCAGAAGACAAGGACTAAGTGAACCAGCTGTCACACCAAGGTGCTGGAAGAGGCTCCGAGGACAGGAGACTCACCAGTTTATTTCTACACATTTTTAAAGACTATGTACAAGTTGCAACCATCAAGAAAGAAAGCAACATACTAGAGAAGCGGTGGGGGGAGGAGAATCACAGAGAAAGAGTGAGGATACTTTGAGGAGTACCATTAATGACCAATACTTACAACTTCATCTAGAAATTTGATGGCTTTATGGTATGCTGGTTTCGTTGCACAGAACATTCGGAATAATTCCACACCGACTGGCTCCATCTCACAAATTTGTTCATAAGATTTGTCTAGAAAGAAAAAACAAAAAAGAAAAAGGTGTTCATGATAGCATAGCATAGATAAATTCTTGTAGAAGGTACTTGAGTGCCTTTAAGTCCGGATCGTCTTCTGCATCATCTAGTGTGAGTAATGGAGAGGTTTATTTCTTGATAAATTCCTTGTAAATGAAATGAACAGGTGGCTTTTTCATTATTGGGAAATAATGGGAAATCAAAGACAGTTATGTAAATATTAATTGACATGCAAAGTCATACCAGTCAGGAAACCATTCCTGGAAAAAAGTGCAACTGATCTCAAAAGGTACGTGGTTGATGTTTACAATACTAACCAGTCTCTGCACAGCTACAAATACATCAATCAACTACAGAAGGTGTGCCGTGTTAGGACTGGTTACTTTTGTGAATGAATCCGACGGCATGGGCCTCATTATAGCCTAGCATGGCTCCTCATGCTAACCACTCTCATGCTAACACTGAAAAGTGTAAGTTCTCTTCAAACATTGATGCAAAATGGTACCTCCAGTAGTTTGGCTGGATGATTCCTTGCCTCAAACCACACTGTGAACTAGCGCAGCAGTTTGGTTGAAAGACTCAGTATGCTCAGAGTAGGGTTGGGTGGTATTCCAATACTGAAGTTGGTTCCAAGTACCCATTCCAAGAGAAAATTGCAGCTGATGCGAAACCCCGTCTGAGCTTTCCAAGCAAAAGTCTAACGGAGCAGAGCAAGGGCATAGAGGGCGCGGTACAAGAATGGTTTCCATTCAGTGTTGAGCTAGCGAGTCTAGCTATGTGAAAGTGTGAGCAAGGGGTATGTATATGTCTACCATGTGAATTTATTTAAACCAGTACCATTTAAAAAAATAACAACAATTGTCCTTGTAATGTGCTCTGAATTCTTACATTTCTAATCTCAAATTTGTCAAAAAACATGATGCTTCCAAAAAGCACTAAAACATCCTGAAAGACATTGTTGTTTTTTTGTAGCCTACACCCATTCTCCTAGACTAACACAAATAACATCAGCTAAAAAATTTTAGGCTATTTTGTACATGAAACTTCAAGACTCCATGTAGATAACATCAACCTACTGGATATAACACGTACGTCAGGCTTACTAAAATCCAAAACATATGTTCCTAGTAATTTTACATGTGTCAGAAAGATTCATGATATGTGTCCAGCAAATGCTTTTGCTAAAACAGTCTAGGATTAATTTTGTTAGGTGAACAATAATAAGAAAAAATAGTAGTATCCTCGCAAACTACGGTACTTCAACGTTACATAGAAATATGTAAACAAGACACTAGTTATTCACACACTGACATGTTAAACACAATTGGCTGCCTCCTTGCACATTACTAAGGCAAAATAATCCAGCTCCTTCCCATGCATAGGCACCAAGTGTGTCCTCCACTTGCTGCTCCCCACCCAATATCATTGTTGTACTTATTTCTATGGTTCTAAGCTACTGTAGTTTCAGTGACAGGTAAGACTCAACAGGGTCCACCTTTATGACAGACCACTGAAGAGTGCTAGAATGTTATCAAGTTACTGCATAATCACAGGTGAGGGAGTACGCGCTGTGAATTCTCTGTATCAACCGAGTAAAGTTTTTGCAGTATAATTTTAGCTGGTTCACCTAGCACAGAAACATTACAGCCTAGGTGCCAAAATTTATTATGACGTTAGGAATAAAGCTTGGAGATAAAGTATATCGGCCCACTTAATTTCGTCAACCTTTCACAAAACAGCTTGATACACGCTGTACGTCCATCAATATTTGCTCAAATTGGTCTCTCAGGATTTCTCTGCTTCTTCGGGTTAACATTTACAGTAACTGTAGAAACACCAGCTACTTACACAACCTGAAGTTACTTTGCAGACAGATAGTATTTGCAGGCATAAGCTTGTATTTTTCAAACTGATATTGAATGTAGGATAGGCAGAAAGCAGAATCTTGTGGAAACATATTAACAATTCTTTTCTTATAACTTAAAAAATAATCAAGCTGCATAACAAATAAGACCAAGTTCAACAACATGAATAATTTTACTTCACCTTATGCTAAAGATTGAAGGCGGATGAATAATTTTGGATACTTGTTTGAGTGGATAAATTTATGACTTAGTTTCCAAGTTAACAATGAGGCAGGGAAAAGTCCCGGTATAGGTCCTTACTGGTACCGCCCAAGCCTAGCTCAGAGGTGCTTTAGAGAAACAGTATAAAAATGTATAAATCAATAGGCTATACAAAACACATAAAATTCGGCAACTGGGCACAGGTGGAAACGAGCTTTGAAATGGAAAGTAATTCTAAAAAGCTGAATCACAGTGAGATAGCTGTATAAAAATGTGATCAGTGGTTCACTGTTACAACAATATTGCCAATTAAAACTTTATATCTCAATATCTTTGAAGGGTTTGTAATGTCCCATTGCAGGTATGAAACAAGAACTTGCAAGTAAAATTGCCCAGATTGGAAATATGCTGATGAAATCTATGGCTATCTTCAACAATTTTAATGGCTCATACTCCCAATACTCCAAACTGGCTTTTCACGTCACACGACCTTCAAGTGCATGGAGAACGGTGGTGGTAGAGAAACCACCTTCCACTGAAAAGAAAATCTGTTCTCAACTCTGCATTCTGGAGGACACACAATGCAAATTTTCACCACTTCAAGGAGGAAGTCTGACCCACTTGGATGGCATCTCACACAATCGGTCTCTCCATCTCCGAGATGCTACAGAAATAGTCCCCAAGAAAAGAAGATAATAAATTTAACACTGTCACAACAAAATTGCCACTTAGTGGAGTTATGCTTCATTGGCCTTGGACAAAATGTTATCCTTCATTGCCTCGCAACTTAAAAGGCCATTAGGAAATAACTACAGTGTTACCATGCAGTTATACTGATCACAATCAACCAACAAGGTGGACTTCGGTTTGAGAACACACGTAGCGTGCAATACAAACGCACTGGACTGTACGCCAGGACATGGCACTGTACTGTAAGCAGACACAGCACTGCACTGTATGCAGACAATCAAAGGAGGACTTGATTGCCTTTCACTTTTGAACGAGATTGCTCGGCATCTACAGTACTACTGTCTGTCACAGTGGTTTAGTTCAAATGGACTGATTGTTCCACAAATGCATTTACTATGTACCACAAGTACAAAAAAGAATGACAAAACACAGGCACATCCTATTCACATGGTCTAAGGAAAGAACAAAAAAAAAAGGGCCTAATGATTCATAATTTTACAAAAGCAACGACCCAGTAAAAAAAAAAAGAAGAGTAATTGCCTTCCATTTTCAGATCAGACGTAATGAAACCACCACCTGAAGCACTTGAATATATATTAT
>VJOZ01058799.1:179-27491 GCA_009801055.1 Stichopus horrens
GTATTCTTTTTTTTTTTTTCAAGTTAACAGAATGTGAGCTTGCAAAGTAACAAGACTCATTACAAGCGACAAAAGTAAGTTGATGGTGATGGTAGGCACTCAATTGCAGTGATGCAAGACACAACATGGCCATCGTAAACAAAATCAAACCAAAAGTACCCGACGAGAGCGCAACGTTGACATCACCCATTTCCAATTGACGAAGTTTTCATTTTGTACTTCTTTCTTTGCTAAGTTTTTTTTTTTCTTTCTTTTTCCTCTCTGTCATTGCATTTTCATGGGCACACACTCACTTTAAGCACATGAACCAGTCAAACCTTTATTAGATTGTAAACGGTAAAGAGATTCCATGATGATGATGTTCTAACACTTCCATTCATCTAGGGCATTCTTGTCGACAGAATAACACCTTCCTATTGTCCTGAGTTAGTTGCATTTTAAAGTCCCAAACATATTGTTTCTATTTTGCCCAAAGAAAACAGTCATGATAACAACCCATTCATTGAGAAAACAAAAAAAAAGAAGAAAAAACAAAACTCAGTGACTTTATGTAGCAAAGAGAAAGCATTAGAAAAAGACAGGCATTAGTTTCTAGCGCATTGACGTACAATCTTTGCATGATTGAGACGATAAAAATATTCAACATTGAACAAGGAAGATACTAGATGATATTGCATGACAGCATGCCTCAACATCACCATAGCAACAAGCTCAAAACAGTATCTCATTTCTCACCTACTCTCCGTTTTGTAGGTACTGATTTGACGGAGGTGCTCTCCATCAAAACAAAAACACTTCGACATCGAGGAAGACGTGACGACAAAATTTGACCCCCCTAGAGCCTAAACGATCCTCTGGTCGTATTTTCAATGGGGTGGACAAGCCAGAGGTTCATCGGCCTGCAGGCCGCTCGAATGTTTTCAAAAGAGTTGCCTTACATTCCTCAGTGATTTCTTTCAACCATGCTTACAGAGAATTTATAGATGAAGACAGAACCATCATTGGTGAGGGGAGATGTGTCTGCTTTTGCTGCTGCTAACATCATCACCTTATCATCATCATCATCACCGTTATCATCATCTTTACACTCACCTGTCGATTATGTCCCTGATTTGTCTCTCTTTTTCTTCTTTCTCCTCTTTGTGTGCCTCCATCTGCTCTTCCCCCTTCTTCACTTTCAGTCTCATTTCTTCCATAGCCTCCTCTGCCCTCTTTCCTTCCTCTTCTAGTTTGAGCTGGGTCTCCGCCAGCTGAGATGAAACCCTATCTAGCTCCAGCTTGAGAGTTTCAATCTCCATCTCGTACTAATTTGGAGTAAAGAGATGCAAGAGACAACGTTCAATGATGCAAAATCGTTCATACTGAGTGGTCTCAAAAATGCACTTACCGTTTCTTTTCAGTCAGTTGTAAAAATATTGTATTGAGTGCACAGCTGTGAGAAGAAGGGCTCAAATCTATGTTTTCAAAGTTCTTATCAGAAATGATATTTGATACTTAAGTTGTCTCTCACCTTATTTTTTTCAATCTGCAGAAAAACATAAACATGCTGAAATAGCAGCAACGATTGCAGTAAAAAAAAACATCCCGAAAATTTGTACCAAGAAATGATTGGATCGAAGCCCAAATGGGGCACCAGTGGGTGAAAAGTAGAGGTCATTGACTCAAGAACACACTTTGTATTATAACAACCATCTCCACAAACTGAGTATCTCTCCTGCTGAGAGCCCACGGTGGCCGCGCTAGACACGAGCACCGACGTCACTAAACAGGCAGAATAAACGAGGAGGTAAGAAACAAACGGACTATTTCTTTTTTGTTTCATCAAATTTGGATGTTGCCTCTGACGTGATATGTTGAGTAATGTCATGAAGTACAGTAGTGTTGCACATGACTGATCTGACTTATCGTACATCGATCGGAGTATCTAAGTTGGAACTTGTACAGTGCAGAAATGAAACCATCACCTCAAACGTCTGCTTGCATTAACTGCTGATAGCGAAGACCTCTAACACCGTGGATAAGAATGTTGCAAAAGTGCACGAAAAGATTACGTAATGACAAACAAAATTTGACGGCGGTGGTGTGCCAGTGAAGAAGGGGTGAGAGAGCGGGAGGGGTAGCGAGAGTCATACAACAAATGTAAATGCCCATGTCCTATATATTTAACAAATAAATTGCCTGAAACAAATACTGGTGGCGGAACTAGATAAGGTCCATGCACCATAAATGCCAACCCTGTGCTCATACAGATTTTGACTCTGACATCTGAAACCTTGCCAAAAATGAAAACAAATTTCAATTCTCACCCTCACCTCCTCAAACTTTTTGGTCTCTAGAGGAGAGTGGCTAGTTTCTGTGAGACTCCTTCGAGTCCACACCGGGTCCGTCTCCCCTCCGGTCTCCTGTACCACATATTTCCTTGTCTGGGAGCTCTGGACCTGGGTGGTTTTCTTTGTATGTATCAGGTACCCATCTCCCTCGGGGACGATGTGACGGGTGTAGCTCGACACAACGTCCGGCGGTGGTTTGGATGATAGTTCTGTCCTTATTTTGGGTCTGGGTATGCCTCCCTGTTGACCAGGGGGACTCTTAGGAGGGCTACCTTTAGGTGGTGATGTGCCAGACTTTGGTGCACTTTTGTTTCTAGTGGGTGAGCTGTCAAGTGAGAGAAGGCCTAAGTGCTGTGCAGAGTTGGTGCTGATTTCCACCTGACTGACTTGGCTATCAGTGGGCAAACCTTCCTGAGACTGTTCCGAAATTGTCGACAATTTGCCGTCTTTCTGGGCGACCACGGACTGTACCTCAAGGGGGAGGGACAATGCAGGCCTTACCCCAAAGCTTCTGTGCTGTGACCCAGCAGCTGTGTGAGGGTTTTGAATTGTAATTGCAATGGGTTGAAGGTTAGTGGGCTCATTGTCCTGAATTTTCAAAGTAGCCTCTGATACTTTCTTTTTAGATCTATCCCGGGCCGGGCGACCAGGATTCTCCTCCGATGGGGACACCAGTGATGCAAAGAATGCAGTTTTTCGTGCGTGATTTGCTGCCCTCAGTGCATCAGTTGGAGAAGATACCTGACATTCTTCGTTGACAGTGCTACTGCTACCGGAGGCCGGATTCACGCCGCTCTGCCTCTCGCCGAGATGGTTTGACGACTGATCCTCGAAGGCAAGGCTGATTTGCGGTCGAGACGATGCTGCTTTCGGCAGAGTGTGTGAGGTTGACGAACTGGAAGGGGGCTCTGAACGTCGGCGGTTGGACTTCGGTGATGGCTCTTCGCTGGAGGATGTGTGGGAGACATCACCCTCCATGTTGGAGGAGGCACCCTCAGAGTCTGCCCCACTGTTGACAGAGCTGCCACTGTCTGCTGGAGAGACATCCCTGGGACGGCTGGGTTTGCTACTGAAATGAAATGCAGGGTTGGAGAAGGAGAGAGGCATTATTCTCCCTGGCATGGAACTGCTGGGTCTGGTGATTTCTAATTGGTCTCCTGGGTTAATCAAAGGCGTCCGACCGTTCGTCTCCACTCGGACCGAGTACGACTGCTTACTGGTGACAGTCTCTGATTTCACAGACATCCTCGTGGTGCCATTTTCGTGATCCTTCTGAGTGCTCTCTACCTTCCGGCTCTCATTCAGAGATTCCGTTTTGCTGACTTCCACTTTACTGTCGTCAGTCTCCTTGCAAACATTGCTTGAATCTACGGTCATGTTTTCACTCTCCATTCGAGAACTGACGCATTTCTCTCCGTCATTCTGGATGAAGTCCACGAGGCTGTTGACTGTCGAGGAGGTGGTGATGGTCCTGTCCATGGCGATGTTGTAAGGGGGCAACATCTCCACGTCCCTGTCCTCTCGATTTTCTCTGTCCTCAAAAATTTTCTTCAGGTTAGAGGAGACCTTGGTAGTGCTGGTGGAGGAGAAACTTCGACTCATTCGGATGTGACCGGTGTGATACGAGATGAATTCTCCAGGTTCGTCAAGGTTCTCCGAAATATTGCCCAGGATCCCTCTTAGTGTTGCTAGTTTGTCTTCAGGGGCCTGAAATGAATAGAAAACAGAAATAAAAGAGGAAAAACATGGCAGGCATTCTGAAATGTGTAAATACTTTCATAACAATTTTCACTGAATTAGACCTTCCTCAATGGTCGAAGTTTAATTAATAAAAAAAAAAGGAGGGAGAGGAGATAAATTAGCAGCATTTTAATAGAAACATAACTTATTTTAAGAATTGTAATTGCTTAAGATGACCGGGTACATAAAATTGTTTTACAAATAAAGGTTGACATTGTAAAAAGAAGACAGAATTTCAGCACATTACAGTCACTCAGATTAAAACAGACCAAAATGGAAATGCAGCTGGGTTCCAAAGTCAGATGTAACTTCCAAAACCTGAGTTTCAATGGGAGAGTACAAAGTTTCAATCGAGTCAATCGACAAGTGTGTGGGTAGTCGAGACAATCATTTAACTTTCTACATTAGTAGTTATCCTTCCAATCCAACTGCACATATGTCAAACCTGTTGAAAATGCCACTTAAAATCCAAAATCACATGTCACTGTTTCCAAAGACAAATTTCTCGAAATCGATAGAGATGTCATTTTCCTTTCCACATTCCATGTAGCTTTGGGACATCGAGTCGGCAATGCAGCGATGGCACACCTTTTCGACTTTTCTGACTTTTTTGACTGGCCTATGTTAATGCCTCATTGTGTGCTTGTGCAATGTATGAGATGTTTATCCTTATAAAGTTTGGAAAAATGTGGAATCAATAATATCTAATTTTACATGACATTTCTCAAACAGTTTTTCTCAAAATAATAATCTCCTATGAAGTCTGTAGTAAGACACTACCATGGAAACACCAGATCATTTCCATAGTTAAGACCATACAAAAATCGCTCCTTCACACCACCATAAAACTTCTTAAATGTGGCAGGTTCACCACCGACGAAATGAATACGAGCTGAACCTCAGTTTGCCTATTAAATCAAGGCTGATTTCTGTTAATGCAAATGCAATTAATCATATTAGTGGAAACCCTGTAAACATCCTCACACTATCCTGTGTTTCCAACATGTAGTAAACAGTGGCGGTCACTGCTTTTTTTTCTCTTTTCTTTCCTTTTATCTTTTAAGTCTTTCGAATTTTTCCCACGTTGACGTCCTATACGTAATATTCATGAACATGTGTGTACGTTGCTCCCTTAGCTTTGAAAATGAAAGGTTGACAGGTGAAAGGTCATTGACATTCACTTAACTCCCCTTCGGGAAAACTGACTCAGACCAAGTACTATACCAATTACCTTTTCACAGTTACCCAAAGCTTCTGTGAGTAAAGTGTGAAGGAGAGACAATTCTCGTCCCAGGTCGATGTAACCATCAAACTTAACCAGGTGACAACCGTCTTCATAGGTCTGTTGACAAAATAAAAATATGAAGTTGACCCTTTTTTAATTTTTTTTTGTTGAAATATGACATTGTTTCATTTACAGATGGATTCTTGGCTTTTCTTCTATTCCTTTCAGTTGCTATTCAAACTTAACAGTTTTTCTATGAATCATTCATAACTTTCTCAATCACAAATAGCAAAAACAAAAATATTGTAAATGTATATCTTGTTTAAAATGCAATATAAACATCATGTTTAAGTGACTGAGTAGACAGGAGATGCTTTGTATCATTGAAAAATACATTATTCAGAATAAAATGTTTTCTTTTTTTCTTGAAATGATTCACATCACTCCCAGTCCTACATAATTGTCCATTAAAATGGACAATTGGGCAGGATGGAACATAGATTACTGATTAATGCACTGGACTCACAGAAATTTCTTTCAGGAAGGCGTTCATATTGCCCCATTCTCTCTCCAAGAACTCGTTCATGAATACCATATAGCTCTCTTTGGCACCAAATCTTGGGGCGGAAATGAAAAATGGTTAAATCAATCGTTGAAAGTGAAAGAGGATGTCATGTGGGAATGATTTGAATGACGGACACAATGGCTGTCACCTAAGGGGCATCTCACCCCATTAAAAATCTTCACAGTAAACAAATGTCATAACTTTCATCAAAATAATAAAACTGCTGCAAAAATAAGTGGGGTTATTGGTTTGATTAATCCAAAGATAAGAGGCTAATGAGTCGAACTCTCAGGATCTAATAAAGATCAAAATCAATCTCACACTAATTATAGTATTTTCAGAGGAACTTTAGACAGACCCGTCTTTCGGTCGTTAAGCAGTTTCAAAACAAGTTACGATTTTGAAAATATCTTTTTTACATCAGTGTCAAATATACAGAAACAGCACCAGCATGAAGGATGGATCATTTCCAGCAAACCTTGCTTGATGGAGATTTCAGAGGAAAGAAATCTTTCTGAATCTTTTCTGCTACAGATGAAAATTCAGTTGTGCTGGGATAGGTGACAAGGACAGAGATAAGAGCATTTCTCATATCACATGACTCACTTGGTGAAGTTGGCTAATGCCTGCGTCGTTTTGGCGATCAAAGTAAGGCATCGGGAGGTTTTATCGCTCGGGAACTCCTGCACCAGGTTGAATAGACTTGGCGACATGATGGCAGGACACAAAAATCTCAGAAATATGCACCCACTGACCAAAATATAAAGAAAAAAGGAAGAAGATAGATAAATTATTAGAACAGTGAGATTATTAAATAAAATGAAGAGACTTCATAGGTAGATTAAGTGTTAACAGAACATGAAAGCATAGGTGACATATCTACATTGAAAATGAAAATTTGTCTGAAAGGTTATCTGTGTAAATAGTAGCACAAGTACTGATACAATGGGAAAACTGTGGATATTCAACAGATATTCCCTGTCAGCTAACAAATTTCTAAATGCAATGTTAATGAGACCAGGATTATTTCTTATTCCAAATATTCTCTGTCAAGGTGATTTTAATGAAAAAAAATAACTGTCACATTCCAGAAAGTAAATAATTCTTTAACGTCCTTGCAGCAAAGACGGATCCACCATAGAATCACCACAACTGCCCACTTCATCATGTCATAGTAAAAATGCCTTCTCATGAGAACTGGGATTTGCCTTCAACAAATCATACAAGTTCATGCCTTCTCATGAGAACTGGGATGTGCCTTCCATATGTCATACAAGTTTATGCCTTCTCATGAGAAATGGCGGGGGTGCCTTCTCACATTCAAGTGGTCATGGCTTCAGAAGAACTGTATATAAATGAGCCAAAGCACACAAAGGGGCCTATGACTGACCTATAAGAGAGCTATTGTCAAAGAAAGCTGTCACTGCTGACCTCATGGGATACAAACGTATCTGAAGTGTTGTTCTCAGGGTACAAATGAGAAGTGCAGAGTGTCTTTACCTGATCAGCTTATTGCATAGGTTATTTCCATTCGTTCGGTTACCAAACTGTTTCCTGAATTCTTGAAAAACAGCTCGAATTTCAGCGGGGAAGGAAGCGGGAGAGTTGAGTATCTTACAGCAGACCATTTCGCAGAGCATGGTGAGGGCGGACTGGTGGTGATGGAGGCTACCCGAGGTCAGTTTGGTGGGGTCGACCTAGATGTCGGATCAGGAAAAAGCAAAGAAGGTGGAACGTTACTCTGTAAAGGACCATTGGTATGATGTATCTGAAGTTACTTTCAAATTTTTGAAGAAAAATAAGAACCCCCCGGAACCAAGGGGGCCAATTTTGACACATCAATGGCACGTTCGGGTGAATTCATGGAGAGTGCGTTTTCTTTCCTTGGTTGGCATAATCACATCTTGTTCGGAGCATCAAATGGTCCCATCTGAAATCAGTGATTCAAATACCAAACACCGACATTGACAAATAGGATGGCTTCTTTGAGGATCTTTACCCTTAAGAAGAAAGAGGGAGGGTCAAGGAGAATTGGTTATATCTGTGGTGGAGAGTGGAGCGAGGGCGCTATAAGAGAACTTACCTCACAGTCTTCATCCTTATCATAGAGGTATTGTATGAAGTCACCTAGGGTGTCTTGAAGGTACTGTAGAATTAGAAACAAATATGATAATGAGGTGATCATCATAAAACTCTGAGTCACACATTCCTCACAAAGTGGCACATTGAGTTAACATTGATAAATTTGTGAGGATTTTGAAGGGTGCAACCATCACAACACTATCAATCAGCATAATTAGTCAAGTTTCCCATCCAATAAAAATGAAAACTGTCAAAGTTTCAAAAACCAAATTCACTACCTAAATACTCACTTAAAAATGTTCATTTGCACGAAACAAACTGGGAATCTCTTAGCTTGACCATTTCTCATTAGAATGTAAAGGAAATTTGACAGGTTTTGGGAAATTTAGCAAAATTTACAAACCAATTCCAAAGGCATGCAACAGGAGTAATCCCTCTTGCACAGTCTGTCCACACAATTTTCTCATTGTGAAAAGCTACAACACCAGGTTGCCTTAGCCCAGGTCTTAGCCCACCAAAAATATGTTGCTTATTCCAAACATACTGACAGACAGCCAGGACTATAAGCTCGGATCAAATTGTTCACTTGGCATGAATGCAAGAGAAAAGGGCAACTACCGGCAGGGTTCACAATCTTTGCTACCATCTATTTGGTCAAACCTTTTAAGACTTTGTGGTACCTTTGATTGACTTTCTAAAGGACTTTCAAGTCACTATTAAAAAGAGAGAGACTTAATTCTGTTTGTGCGATTATTAGTGAAGAAACAAAGATTGTGAACAAGTCAACCATGAGATAATTCTTTTAAACATTTAGAGTATTTGCAATCCATCAAAGGTGTTTTAATAATTGTGTATTTTTGCTGAAAATGAAAAAAAAATTGTGTTTCTAAATTGAAGTACATCAGATATATCCAGAAATAACAATAAAAAGAAAAAGATGATATAAAATTCAACTTTCAAGGATCTGCCCTTTCCTGCAATACCATCAAGTTTGAGACTTTTTCAAAGGACAAAAAAAAAAATGTCAGTCGTAAAAGTTTTGCACCTTTGCACCGATGAGCTTCAGATACGCTTCCATAGACTTGGTTGCCATGGTATTAGCTCTGAAGACTAAACTCTCCTCTTCTGTTGAGAGAAAGATAAAACCCAAAATTGGTCAAAGTCCCCCAAGCACGACTTCTAATCAAATTGGAAAATTGAACCATTCTTATTACATTACAATGCTCTTAACATCCATGCATTTATACAACCTCTCTCCCTCTCTGATTCAATCCAAATGTCTTGAGGTGCATCTGTACAAAATTTGTCTCTCTGTTTGTCTGTCTGTCTGTTCCTTATTAACCCAACCAGCCTTTTTTCTCCATTTTTCCACAGTTTCATAAAATGTTAAGTGAAATCTGAACCTGATTCACATTCATGTTAGAATGTTCGCCAGCCACGCAGAGACGAGCTTCCGGGCGGTGACTTGGAGGTATACATGTCAATAATTAAACAGTTAACAGGGAAAAAATATTTGTTAGATTTGAAAACAAGTGAAAAACACACCATACGTGACGAGTGAAACCAGACGGGTACTTACTAATATTTTCCATTTCTGATAAAACTAGTCCAATCAAAAAGTCTTTGGCTGTCCCTAGGCACTGCAGAATCTTGACAAGACATGTAGCAACTTCCTCCTTGGTTTTCACATTAATTTCCTGTTCTAGTATATGACAGAGTGCGACTGCATTGCACCTCAAGTACTAGAAAAATTTGAGAAAATAAACGCTTTCAGTTCATTGATGAATTGCTAATTCTTGGGTGTGAAACTTTTTTTTTTCATTTCCCCAACTTTTTTCTTTTCATTTCCCCAACTAACTGAGGAAGCACAGTACACTAGGCAGAGGTTTACTCGATGACATGGTACACATTTCGGCAGAGAAATACACGACAGCTACGAAAAACATTGCAGGACAGGTTGAGGTATAGGCTGTGAAATTATTGCATGAAAGGCAAAGGTGTAAGCGACTGTATGTAATTATTACCAAGCAAGTCAGATCTGCAGCTGGTTGTAAAAGTGTAAAATCACTGCAAGCTATGTTGGAGATGTGTTGGAAACTAAAAGGTGGGAATATCTATGTTCTGAGAATCGATTCATGTTAGGTTAGGCTGTCATGTTTATAATTTAGGCCGTAACATTCCTGTCTCTTCAAATAATTCTGCACTTTTCCTTAAAAAGGCTGATCTTTACATCAACAGACTTCTCAAAGGCCTTAACTTACCGCTAATCATGAAAGAATAAGCACGCTTATAAATCAACCACAGATAATAAAATGCTTTAAACTTCACATGCTTCTTGAAAAAAAACTCCTATTTTCTAAATGAACTTCTGCCTGCACTTTGCCATTGATAACAACAGGAAATTGATAGTAGCAATAGAACTAAAGCCACAATTGATAGGTTCTGGCTCAACAAATGGCACATATATGATGTACTTTAATGATATTTATGAATATGAGGGTATTTGCATTGATAAAACCAAACCATACCACTTAAGAGAGGTGGGAAACTAAGCGAGGCCTGCAGAGGTGTACACTGCACAGAAGAGAGAGCTGCTGCACTGGTAGCAAAGCAGTGGGTAAGTAAGCTACTGAGGTATGAGAAAACAGCTGGTCCAAGAAACTATGTGACAAGACAAACTACATGTAGCTGAGCTTTTATCAAGAGGGCTACAATTCTGTTTTAATGTTTGGTTGTAATGTAAATTAAGAGTATGTATGATTCTGTAAAAAGATTCTTCTTTGAACAAATTTTGATGTGCACAATCTGATGTGTGAAGACTAAAGGGGTTTGAAAAATGGCAATTCTAAATGCGAGGCTGCTCTTTCCTGCATGCAGCTGACGCGAGTTACCTGTGCCAAGTCCGAGTACTGCGCGAGAGGCAAGATCGAAAGGCTTTGGTAACGAGCTTTTATCCTGAGTGTGGGGGGATCCCCTCTCCCAGATGATGATGATGATGAAGACAGGGGTGCTTCCAGAGGAAACCTGCCACAAACAAACAAAAGAAAAGGAGAAAAAAAAAATCATAAATACATGCAGCTTCCTCATTTTACTCACCAGTAATTCTGGTCTAGTTTTGTGTTGATGGAAGGAGACTTGAAACTTGATGAATGAACACTTATGATAATTCATGGATGAACCTAAGATGTTAAAATGTTGGACAATAATGACACACAAACACAAGAATCACAAAAAAAAGTGGGAAGGAAAGATGATTTTGTAGTATAAAGTCCTTACTCCTAACAGGATGTGAAGCAAAGATACTGGTAACTCTGATTACACTATTAATTATTGCATAATAAAACTCGAGATACTTCAAAGTTGTAATAATTAACCGAAATGCAAATCACACGAGGTGTATACTTTGTCCTAGCCATGTTTGCCTAAGTAATTAATAAACATACCATCTTTCCACTGCGGCCTTCGTGTTGACATGTTCTATGGGAATATTGACATGACCTGTAACAAGAGGCCGAAAAATTTTCAAGTAAGTGCTGATACAAAAAAAAAAAAATTATAGTACAATGACATGTCTCTTTAATAAATAATTGAAGTTGCAAATGGATTCCCACCTCCCTCTGGCAAACTTTCCATGTGGACAGCGATGGAAAAAGGACATCAAAAATTACTTCCTGAAATATCTTCAATTCAGTATGTATTTCTTGGAAGTTGTTTCCCTTTATCGTTAACTCTGAAAATGCCATGATGATCTTAAATTTCAAAACAAACATGCATGCATCCTGAGGGAATTGACTTGTCCTTCTCTCAAACTGGTGAGTAGGATGACCCTTCTTCTGAGGATACGATCTTTACTATTTCCAAACGAGGTTCTGAACAAGCCTAGACACGACTTAATACAACCCAAAATGTCACGTAAAACAAAGGAAAAGTTTTAAATTCTTAAATGAGAATCTTGACAATGTATAGAGATGAAGGTTCTAAAAAGTGACCTTTACACAGGGTTCCTGCACTCGAGGGAATGAATTTTCATGACTTATCCACGACTTTCCGCAGACCATATAAAGAATTTCTGGGAACTTCTTCCTCAATGACATCTTTTATAAAGTTATTATGACCTCAAAAGCCAAAGCAATATAAGGTGATGAGAATTTTGATATTATGAGAGGGAATACCTTTTGAAAGTTCTAGTGAGACAATGTCATTTTGGGAAAATTTCCATGTCTTTTCAAAGGCTTCCTCCAGTTTCCCAGAATTTTGGAACTTTTCCATTCCGTGAAATTTTTCAAATTTTCATGACTTTTCCATGTTTTCCATGACTATGAGTCTTACCCCCTTCATGACTTTGCCATGCTTTCCATGACCAAGAAAACCCTGTTCGTATTACCATGGTGCTGAGGGTACAAAAATTCTCCACAAATCTTGCCCAAAGTTTGCCAAGTACACTGATTGGTGCCCCGAAAATTGAACCTCCTTTGTGACTTACCGACGTAATTTTTATCTCTTTTCCGTTTTTTGTCCATTTCTTTGTAGAGGTGTACCTTAATGGAGTCGATGTCTGGAAGACAACTAAAAATTACAAAAGAAAATACTGCATGAGTAATCCTACATGAGTTTGTCAAACAATTTTTCGTACTTAACAACTCAAACATATTTTAAGGCTGAAAAGTATTTTCAGCATTATAACATGGTAATGGGTTATTTTTGTTGACAGAAGAGAGTTTCGTAAACAAAAAGATAATTGCAGCGAGCTATTACACAAATCAATCGGTACAAGTTCCAAGTTAAGTAATGTTCATTCCACTGTAGATTCATCCGATCTCATTCATCCATGCAAATTGCAAAATCGCCAACTGTGCGATCGCTCAGCGAATTGCGTCAACGCCTCCAGCATTGGAGGATTCTAGCTCTGCCTGACTGGAGGGAGAAAAAAAAATGGCGAGAACCGTGGTTTGTCCATACCGTTTGACAACAAACACGCTAAATGAATGCTTATACGAGGGAAATTGAATGAGGCACCTATGAAACTTAGACACATTGTAAGCTATTACTTACACTATCTGCCAATTTCAAAACAACTCTCACACATCTTGACCTGAGATCTATCTGGGATTTGAATAAGTTACTATTAGGTATAAATATAGGGCAATGAGAGGATGTACTCAACTTTGAAACACTTCCTCTCCTAGATCATCACTTCAAGCTACTTATTTTATCATTTGAAAATACAACACGACTGCTGTGCGCTGAGTACTAAATAGGTCTGTCTGCTGTAACGTTCATTCCTCTGCACCAGCGATCGACCTATAGAGGGAACCCACACAGATAATACACTTCACAGGGCCTGACGGGTTGGATAAACAGTCTGCAGTTACCATGACAACACACTATCAGTAGCTTACATTTACCATATTCTTTATGTACGCAGTCACGGAGGATGTACGACACTAATCAATTGTAACAGATTCTGTTTTAAATCATTCAGTGGCGATCGCTCATTGAGGTAGATTTTCTTCCAGAATGTTTCATGATTTCAGTTACTTCATTTTAGATGTTCATGAGGCTTTCTGCTTGTTCATGTACAAGCCAAAAAGACTGGCATAAAGGAAAAAATGAAAAATTAAAATGTCTGCTGCACAACTGCTACTTTCATGAATTACTGCTCAGGTAAATTAGTTTGTGCTTCTCACTGCAGGTCATATTCATATTCCACTTAAAAAATTTAACAATTCACAACAACTATTGGACAGAGCCATAACCACCCTGTGCAACATGCTTTCCTAAAATCTGTCCATTTTTCCAAGAGAACGAAGGACACCAACAAAGTTGAAGATCAAGAGGCAATTTTTATTTCAAGAGGATAGTGCGTCATTGAAAGTATACGCACGAATTTGTAAGGCTAACCAAGAGAAGGATAAATAACTATAGAGTAAAGCACCTCAAGAGAAGCAGTTGACCCTTTTTTCCTACAAGAAACATCCATCTGATTGTCATAATTCTTAATACTTTTATGAGCTGTGCAGTATGATAAAAGACCATCTGTAAGACTATTCTAAGATTCCCTATCATAATCACTTACAAGACCCGAGAGTGGTGCGCCCTTGTCTGGACTTTTCGCTAAATTCCTGGTCAACATAGTAACCAAACTTGAATAGCAACTTGGGACAACTTTAATCAGGATCGAGCGAACAGGCTTCAAGTCATCATTCCGTATTTTTAACACATGTCCACAGAAAGATGAACAGATAGATACATGTCTGGTGCTGTGACATTAGCTGTGTCAACTGAGCCAAAAACATTTCGTTTATACAACTTACAGTTTCTTCTTTTTTCAAAAACACGAAAAGGACTCTTTGATAACAAAATTCTAGCTTAGTAAAAGCATTGAATCTGCCGACTAGTTGTCAGTGAAAAACTCTTACTAATGATGAAAACATCTATGCCCAATCAACCCCTGTTGCTATAGCGACCGTTCAATTTGGCTAATGTCTATCAATCCCTTTGGTGAAAGCTTTCCATAACACCCTATTGAAGGAGACAAAAATCCGGAGTCTTCATTATTAAACTGTGCCTTCAGAGCTAATAGACAGACATTTTGCCCTCACATGAATTCATCTACACCACTAGTACGGATGGATGGAATATTAGTAATTTTATTGATTATTTGTTCATCACATTTGAGGGTGGGTGATACGTCGTTCAAAGCGCTAAAGCAGCGATGTAATCTTCGGAACAATGTCTAGTGCAATCGTCTCTCTGAGGAACGAAGAGTGGGATTTCACGGTTTTTAATATCTGCTGCACTTGTTCATTAGTTTTCACTCAACCTAGCACAAAACTTTTCCATGAACCTTCTTTCTCATATCATGCCACCTGCACCAGTTGTCTAGTAGTTCTTCTTCCTAGGAATTTCCTTATCTTACCAAGAAAGTCTCCCTAAAACCGTGTAACCAAATGAACATGGTTGTTTATCGATATTCATTCCCTAAAGAATGCTGTCTTTCAGTAAAACTCTGCTTAAAATCATGCGACTCAATGTGGTTGTTTATCTGTTATTCATCCTATGGGGTGCTTCATCTTTAACATGAAATTCTTGATCAAACTGTGCGACCAAATATGAGGGCTCATTAGTTGTTTATCTTATCAAATACCTTATATTTTCATGAAACTCTTCTGGAGTGCACAACTAAAACATTGATTTTACCACTGTTTCTGCGAATCTCCCTTTTTCCTAGTTAACAAAATTGACTGGTTTTACAAACAGCGAGAAATAATATTGTCAAACCATGATTACATGACTTAATTGAATGAATTTTTCATCGTCTTGATAATTCCATCCTTCTCCCTCCACAAGTGAATGCACGTCTGTGGCGCAGTCGAGTAACATTGCACAAAAGAGAGAATGTAAAACCTTTTTCACAGCTTTTCCTTTGTAGGTCCACTCAATCCTATGACTCAAATGATGACAACTTTTTGCCAATGCCTCCATGTGGTCTCCTTCAATCACCTTCCTACCCCAACCCCCCCAACACCCCCCTCGATGGTTGCTCACGCATATCCAAACTTGATGTCTTTCCATCTCGTCTGGGCAAAAATTTTGCTGGATAAAATTTCTCTCGGTCTGTCGCACTGGGTAAGGTTTCTTCTGGAGAAATTACATCTGTTTCTTCGACCAAGAGGATCCCATGGGTGCCTAATACATATTCCGCCACACTAACAAAATCTCATTACCATGACAACTTCTGGTCAGGTGCACACTCTAAAAGGCTACGAAATATGTGAGACCAAATTGTTTTCTTGCTTCAAGTCCGTTTTTTGCGGCTGCATACCGCGGACTGACGCAGACGTGGGTATGCACTTACGAGAATTGAAACTGCTCTCCCCAAAAGAGCATATCTCCTCTCAACTTGGGCGTCGTTCTGGCAAAGAGGCTGTCGTCGAGGCAGATTTCACAAAAATATCTGCAAAGATAGAGATTGAATAGAAATGATGACACATTGTGGAAATGACCAATTTTTTAGCAATTCAAAAATTTTGCATTTGCTGCCGACAACGACGACGTTATGACTACTAGTTGAGATTAATATCTACTTTCTGTTGTAAATTTTTATTAAAGTGTCAATCTTTTGAACTCAGGAAACATCGTCTTTGTAATGCTTCCCACCCACGCAGTGTTACATCACTCTGCAACGCATGACTAGAGCATTTTTCTTCACGTGTATAAACCACATTCTGTACATAATCTGTCAGAATTCATCATAAAGATGACAACTTTCCCCCGATCCAATGACTATTGACAATTTCTGTCCCCTGCCACCATAGTCTCTCGTACTTGTCTCCACAAAGGGTTTTTAAATACACTTTTAAATTTTGTTGTGCCCCCCCTTTTGTTAACTTATATTCATACAGCACTATTGCTTTTCATAACGATACTGGCTGTTGCTTTCACTTTTTCTTTGTCAATCATTTCACAAACTGCCTCAATCTAATGATGTAGTGTTTTAAGGAAATGATTTTCTTGCACAGTTTAATGCAACAGTTTCAATTGAGCTACGGCAAACTGACCCTGGGAAATTTTTAGAGGGTACGATAATCGCACACAGAGTGCTACACACTATTAAACTTGATGTATACTGATATAGTGCAGATTGTTTTCCCTTTCACACATGTCTCTTGATAGCTTTGTTCAGCCTGTTGTTAAATGTTACACTGGCCTATCCTATACTGGTCTCATTAAGAAAAGGCAAAATGTAACAATATAAAAATTTTTCAACAGAGGAATGCTCTATTTTGATCTGTGGCATATTCACTTGGGCAAAACTGGTGCCCCACCAAGACCAGCAGAGGGATTCAATCCATTGTTACACCCCCCTCCTGCTTGCTCCCTGACTCATCTGGAAACAAATCTTTCCCCTTGGAAACAGATAACTACCATCGAGTATCTAAGAGAGGAATAGTCATCAAGCATTCTACAAACCTGGCATCTACGTTGAATGACTCCCAATCACGAAAGAATGAGGTGCACATCAAAATACAAATCAGGTCATCGCAAGAGGAGGCAAGAATACTCATTAGACTTTAATTCAACTTACTTGACCCTACTCACAACTCCCATGGAATGCGAAAGGATTCATGAAGATCGGTATTTGTACGTTTTAACAGTTAAAATGAAATAGTATTTTGCCAAGTTCAATAATGTTAAAAACAAAAACGTCTTTAATTGGCTTGTAACGTTATCAGGTGCTACCAGTGCTACATCACTAATTTTAGACGAAAACTTTGATTCAGCGTAGCCACCCGTAGTGGAATTTCGCTATTTTGTAGTAAAATTCCGACTTTCGTAGTGATGCAGTGAAGGAAGTATGAAAATATCGAAATGCAGTCAAATTTCACCAAATTTTAAGCAGAAAATAATCCCCCTGATCTTTTGTGCCAAATGTGGAGTTTGAGCCAAGCCTAATCTGTTTATCCAAACACTGCTTTAAAGATTGTTAGGGAGAAAACACAATTCTTATCTACTAACACAGCTTCCATCTGATACATCGTCTGTAAGATAATTCCTGCTCAAAATGTAACACCATACATGTGAAGGCAGTAATTATGAGTAGTAATCACTGCAAACCAAGACCAAAGAACTGTAAGGGTGTCGCAGGCAGCTTCAGAGTGGAGGCTTGTTGGCCGCCACGAACCCGAGTTGGCCGAGCCTAGCAGCAAGCTCTCTCTGTTAGCGACTCACATTGTAACTGAGTAATAGTTCGTTGCATTGTATACAAAACACTCCCAGAATGCTGAGGAATCATAGAGAGCGTTACAACAAGTGAAACGAAACGGACAGACGGAGAGACCGACCGATGGACCAGGTGTCGCAGATCGATCAACTGTCGTACTTTGAACTTCTCTAGATAAGTAGCAAAATTGAGTCAAGTTTTTGTATGTGTTTCTATGTGTGTGTGTGTGTGTGTGTTTGTTGTTCACATATACTGTACAGGAAGGGTAAGAGGACATGTGTGGGTGGAAAGTTAAGTGCAGAGTAACTTGAGCTGTGCAGTTATAACCTAAGAACAGATATGCAGGACATGTAAGGAGCACACCCAGTTAATGTTGACCTCTTTTGAAAAGATGAGATAAAACAGGGAGATACACACATGGAGGAGGTAAGGTTGGGGGTAGGAAAGTACATAAGGATGTCATGGAAAATTCTGCCCACGTCTTCTTTTTCTATGTGAATAAAATAATGGTTTTAAGCAGTGGTTCCAAACCTTTTTCGGTTCAACACCACTCTTTCACAGAATAGCATTTGAAAGCATCTCCTCAAGAAGGGCCTCCCAACTGAGAGTTGTCTAAAACAGCTACTCAAATGTCAAATGAGCAGTGGTAAAAACATATATCTCATCACATTGAGATTATAATATGATGGTGAAGTGTCATATAACTTGCTGAATTCAGACAAGCTCGACTCATAAAAACTATTTGTACAGAAATTATATGTACTTTTTTTTACGGCCAAAAGTTAACTTTGGAACCTCCTTTTTCCCCAAAAAACAACCCCTGCTGCTCCCTAGAATTTAAGTCTTTATTGCCCCCCAGAGGCTACAATGACTTGGGTGGTGCCAACTCTGTTGAAAAACACTAGTTTAGAGAACTGAAGTACATGTCATAATTCCTGGAGCTACAGTACCACAGATTTCTCATCCAATCGGATCATTAGGAAAAAAAATCCACACATTTGAAAGCAGATTTAATATCGAGCTGAAAATATTTGATCATTACACTATTAAAGTTAATGTTGATGTTAAAATCATAAACTTCCACATGAAAGTGGGCACCTCCCAATGATCCGCTTTCATTTATTACTCGCTCCTTTTACGACATGTTCTTTGTTCATAGTAGAATATTAACCGATATAATCAATGACGTTAACTGACATTTCACTGCACTCATTTTAATGGAGGTTTCTAATTTACAAACTACCATTTTTTTGTTTTACTATCTTCTTTCGCTTCTAAACATCTGTTAACGTTTTTCATATTTCTTTGTTTTCGTCACTGCAGACAGTCATAAACAGTGTCAAGCTTTGGAACACTGTCAATGTAGGAGATGATGCAATTCCCAGTGGTTGTATGCACACTACGCAGTATCTGCCATCGCTCTGCATTAATCATTCCATCTAATTCAGGGTGTTACTACAAGTCCAAAGAACAAAATCAAAACCAAAACATCCATTCTACATTAACATTTAGTTCTTGTCACGATTTCCGATAAAACTAAGACTTCAACGAAATGGACAGACATCACTGTTGCACTCTCAGGAAAGTACTTTTTGGGGAATTAACTTTGTAAACTTGATTCTCTTCAAACTTTGCATCACATGGGCATACTGTATCAAAATTTGTATAGACTTTTCCACCATCATAATTCAACCTATTATTAGTAGGATATTAATCCTTCAGGAATGACTAGCTCTGAGACCTTTTCAAGTTCAGAGAAATTTGTCAAGAAAAAAGAAACAATACACTTTAACATCAGTGTGTGTGCAACTATGACATCACCCCTGTTTACTTCACATGCACTCAAGCATTTAGGACACTGATAAATATCAATATCTGGCAATCATCAAAGAAATGAATAAGAAGGTCACCAAAATCCTAAGTTGATTTTAACTTTTTTTACCCCCCCCTTCTCAAAGAGTCAAAAGTATTCATCTTGGTATGGACTGCTATTCTTTCAAAAGTTTGAGTTTATGCAGCATGTCGACAACTCCAAACTTAACTGACAGAGGAGTAGGAGGGAGAGGGCAAAGAACAATGAACCATGCATCTCCGAGGGCTTCCTTCTTCTAAGTCTCGGTCACTTAAACATCTGTTCGACATTTCAAACGTTAAAGATCCTACGCCCAGGATTGTGCATCCTTCAGTGATTCCGCAAATCTGATCTCGGCTTTCGAGATCGATACGTCACTCTAATTGCAAAATGCTCTCAACACAAACAAATAGTACAGATAATGACAACTAACAGTAGGATGTTACTAAAAGCAGATAGAACGGAAGGTTTAACAATATTCTTGAAAACAAACAATTCACTGTCCACCTCATCAGATGATCGTTAATATATTATTCAACCGTCGATGATTTTGCAAAGACAGACCAATTCGAACACACCCACCCTATAACACATCAGTTTAACTGTTTCTGCCAAGAGTCTCTTTGGTTGAAACAAACAAACATTTTCTGGACTGAATAATATTCGCTTTGCCATCTTGACGATTTGCAATTTGGTGACAACCTTTTTGCACTTTTCCTGTGGTGTGATTGCAAGACTCAACTGAATGAAATGATGACAGGTTTTGATAGGATTTCACTAAATGAAAAGTCATTTGAAACCCCTTTTGTGGTTGCACCCAGTCTTCTCTTCACAGAACTATTTAGTAGGTGGTAAATTGAATTTTTTTCTGTTGGGCTAATCTGTTAATGACATCAATAGAGATGAATAATTAATGTGGCAGGTCTGTTACCCTCTGTGATTTCGATTTTCCGACATGAATTGGTCTCAATTTTTTTTTTCTAGAACATGAAATTGAATCTCTCATACAGACTAGCAGACAACCAATCTTTGTAATGGATTTCAGGGCGGGCCTCAAAAAGAAGCAATCAAGGCAATTTAATTTAGAAACAGTTAGACAACCAGCGATGTGATTGATATTACTTCTACTGCAAACAGCGCATGAACGATGTAAATAACAGAACCAGTTAAGAGGGACGGTACCCTTACCGTTTCTGTTCATTTTATTTTTACAGCAATGTTCAAACATTTCTTCCAACAAGAATACAATGACTACATCACTTCAGAATTTTATTGGTTGTGTGATATGCTTCTAGAAAAGAGCACCCCACATTACGAAGCTGCAAAGTCAAACCTCTGGGTGAAAATCCTTTGGAACTTCGTTCATATCATTTGAACACCGTTTTTGAGAAATGACTTTTCAAAGTTTGAGTAAAATGCAAAACAGATGACATGGAGTGTTGCAGAGAGTCAGTACTTCTTTTGTTTGTATGTTGCCTCTTACTGCAGTTCCTTAATTACTGAGTTTCGCATTGGTAAGTGACATNNATTGTGATGGAATTTGTGGATACTTTTCGTATTTTCAATGCTTAATGCACCCAATACTCCAAAATGTCATTTTCATGTCACACGAACATCAATATGTAAGCATTGTTGTACAGACAATTGTTTTGATATACTGTAATTTTTGAATCAATTTTTTCCCCTGTCATCATAACATCTATACCAACTGCAAAATATCAAGTCCATGAATCGCATGACTCAGTCATTAGTATGTTCATTACATGACTTTTTATTTTGCTTTCTCAACCATGGGCTATAATAAAGGTATAACATGGCTATGAGACATACGGCAGTATTGGAAGTACACTACATCCATCCACCATGAAGCATTGCCGGAAATGTATCTCAGCTACAACGCTGCTCACAATATTGGTCTCCTTGCTATTAAATAATCTGCATCATTAGCCCTTAGCAACAGGGCAGGTTTTGTAGGCTGAAAGTATTCTCGGAATGCACGGCAGCAGCATACCAGCTAGTCAATCCCCTTCTTGAGGGCTACTCCACAAGCTGTCAGGAGAAAGTGATTCCCTAGAAATGGTTGCTGAATATATATTGTGCCATTGGATACTGGTAAGGGAGTCCGTGAGTCATCACTCAGATGCAAGGGGTGTCTGATTCAGATACTCATTGACTTTACTGCCAACTCCAGATAGTCAATAACCGTCACCATCATATATATGTCTTGATCATATCGCACAAAAATCCACTCAATACCAGGTGATGTGTGAGTGCAACTGGGCATGAGTCAACAGAACTGATTAGTAATTTTGACTGGGGTAGAAATTCATGTGTAGGGTAAATCAAACTGAACAGTTATCATCCATTAAAGTAATATATATTCTCTGAGAGATTTGCTTAAGTTAAAGAGAGGTAAGGAGAGGAAGATGATTTTCCTGGACTGCTTTTCTCCACCTTGAGTCATAAACATCCATCCCAGCAAAGATTACCAGGAAGGAACTGTCATGACAAACAAAATACTGACCAATAAATTGCCAAATCCAAAGAAAACGAATGTGGGTTTTTTCCCCCTCCATTACAAAATGGGACACAAACTGCCTTTTACTGTCAATGGAGAGAATGTCGTGGTCCCGTTTTTGGATAATTTACCCAGTTTCTGCTTGCAGTGTTTGCACAGAGCTACCTCTCATCATTTATATGATGCATTTATTAAAGTTAGCACACTGACGGTGGAATGAGGCGTAACAAATGACGAAATCTTTGTTCAAATTTAGTACAGGCTTGGGTAACCATGCCGACAATTTATGTAGATCTACTGACTGTTAAGCGACATGTCAATGCTATTTGAATCTCATTTTTCTCGCTGCTTTGAAAACATCCGTAAGTTCCTTCAGAAATTCTTCGACACTGATCTCAGACGTTTTCTTACTTTCCTCTATGCAAGCATTCTTGGTGAAGTTCGTACATTTTTCATTATGCAGCACATAATTTGCAATTATGGAAGGAATTCCGTAAGTACATATTACATGAGCTGTTGGCATGAATAATGTGTTTGTTACTAAGGCAACAAAGGAAATGATCCCATAAAGTAAAATCACACTGAACAATTATTACCAAATACACAAAGAGGATTGTATTTGTATGCATGTTAATTTCAGGGAATATAAGGATATTCAACTTGACGATACCGTGTTGACAAGACAGTACCAAACGGTAAGATATACCCGACAGCGGTGAAGATTTAATCGCAGCAAACTGACATCAAACCTCAACTAAGTTCCTGTGATGTCGAGGCGAAACCACAAACGGCTTCCTGTACATCGTCAACAAGCCGAGATCATTCCAAATTACTTTACTACTGCAAACGCCTCGAGTGAGCTTCGAAAGTCAAACTTGACACTGACGGTAAACTTCCGACTGTCAAAGACATTTGAGGACGTACCAGGATTTTTAATGTGTCACATCTATCATGCTTGATACTAATCATCTTCATCAATAATTTACAAACTTAATGGATTTGTAGTTCTAAATCTATATGTAAAAAAAAACTTTTGTTCCATGAAGTTAGAAGAACTTCTTATCCTGAGGTTCCAGAAGCAATTTTTTTTAGAGTGTCACCATTATGTCGCATAAGAGCTGCACTTTTCACAAATCTTAGTCACCAGATACCTGAGTAAACATGAGACAACAACCGACCACCAATCCAGAGAAGGGGCGAGGGTTATCTGTGATATAGTGGAAGTAATAACACATAGGAGACAGAAGTCTTAAACTATCGAAAAGAAATAACTGCGAGAAGGAACAAAATTAGCACTGCCCTCAAACTCAATCTCAAGACTTGCAATGCGGAGTCCACTGGGGGGGTAGTGATCATAATCACATTAACCTAGTCACAAGCTAGACATAATCCCAAGTGTATGGTCACAACGTCTGCTGGCCTTAGATGGGATAATATCAGCTCCTATGACAATCAGTGTTTCCTCTGAACGATTACCAAATTTTTAGAGAAATTCATTGTGAGAAAGCTTGACTCCACTAGAAATACCAATGACTAGAAATACCAATTTTATGGAAATGTGCACAAAAGACACATGTGGTTGCCCACACTATATCAACTTTTGAGGCCAAACAGACCGTGTATTTTCCTACACTTTTTGCATTTTGTCAGGAACAGCAATTAGTCAAATTGACAAGTCACTGCACCAGAATTGCATTATGGTGGCTTTGTGGAAACCTTGATGACCTGGAGTTGCGCTGAAAACACATTTATAAGTAATGTGATCAAATGTAAAAAGAACAGAATGAAGCATGTTTTTATGCATTATAAACTAGATGGTCTACAACAATACACTCACCTCTTTTTACCCGGTAAATTCTTTCCTTCCACCACCCAGACTTTCAGAGAACTGTCCAGTCTCCTCCTGTCGTCCTTGTCCGGATACATTGCACTCAGTATACTACCAAAGAGAGGAGAGAGATGAGAGAAAATAAGTACCACTGTTACCCCTCGCTCTCTTTCACCTGTGAAAAATCATTTTCTTTCTATATCTGGACAATACAACCTAAGACATGAATTAAGATAACCCAAAAAATTGAAAACAGTAAACACAAAATAACAAGCTGCTGGTTAAGTGAAGCTTTCATCAGATGTCAGTGCATAGGTCATGGACTATTACTTTCAACATCAGCAATCTACTGCAAATTTAAGGTTTGTTAATGGTGTTTATTCTCGATTGCAAACTCAGTTGGATTACATCTCATCAATAATGTGTTACCATCTACTGTATTTTCCTTTTCCATCCCTGGTGATAAGCTGCGGGGGATGGTACTTGTTTGAATGTCTGATAAAGTTTCCACATAACGACGACATTAGGCTTTGAACAAATGCGATTTTGCCTTCTGCCCCATCAATCAACATTTTTGCCAGGATTTGAAAACAAATTAGACTAAAGCAAATATTTACGAAGGAAGTAAAATATTTCAGGATGTTGTTTCTCTAATTGACATCATACATTGATGAACCATGTTAACTGTTTCAACTGACCGTTATATTTTTAAAGTCTACGTATGTTTATTTGTTGATGGTGTCATGTGAGATCTTCGTGTTGCTGCAATATTGGTGAACAATATCGTTATGAGACTTTGTTCCTGATACGGTTTCTGAACATGACCCAAACAATATCGTCTGTACACTTGGGGGGGAAAAAATTAACATTTCTTAGAACAGATTTGGATCAAATACTAAAAGACTTCTGTACACAATCCATAGTTCTACACATATTTTTTTCAGGCGTGCGTTGGTTCTTACTTACCCCTATGATACTGTGATATCGTTTGGTCATTGAGGGATATTGTTTTTTAAAATGTCTTATCATAGCAACACTAATATCTATTACCAAATGCAGCAAAGGAAGTGCCAGGTAATTTGGCAGTATTTTTATGGTCACCATTGCATCCAACAATTATTATTAGCATCAACTGTCCTTCCTAGCGGCCAGGAAGTCTTAAGCCAATAACGGTCGATCGCTTTGTAATCGACTCATTTATCCACTGATAGGTTGGTTAAGTATTAAAACAAATCTATGTCAACTAACAAAACAAAAATTAAATGAAGTAGACTACTTGCACAGGAAAATGCAAAAATGTAAACCACATGGTGCCAAATTTTAGGAAACATGATGCATGATCAGTTTGGCTCTATGGAACAGATGCACCAATCTTTTGGAAATATTGTCACAGGTGGTTCTCTACTTGACAAAATCAACGACAAACAACTAAATGGAAAATGCAAACATTGGCAACACATCAACCACACTTGAAAGGGGGCGCCCGTATTTGATACATCATCTAAGCGTAAAAACCTCTGAGATCTCCACTGCACATCATCATATCACCAGATATGATCTTCAGATGGAAGTTTTTTTTGGGGGGGAGGGAATATCAGAGAACTTGACAGAAATACACAAAATTAATTTTTCTGTCATTAAGAAAAGGTTTATCCATTTATGAGTTTAATTTCATGTTAATGGTGCTGTATACTGTATATAACTATTGGTAAACCCTAATACAAACTTACCAAGATGTCATATTTTGTTCAGGATACAAAATGTATCAATATCTTAAAATGAAGATAGGTAAAGTAAAGATAGGTAAAGTAACGATAGGTACAAGATGACTTTGTACACTTGCATGTCTCCAAATGTGCCGCAAACATAACAAGCTGCAGTACATGAACAGACACTTGACTTTACAAAACAGCATACACTTCCTTTGGTTAACAATTTTCTCAGCTACCAATTTTCCCAGCTGACAGAAAACAAAACTTTTAAATTCATACTTTTCCCCTCAGGAGTGGGTGTCCAATACTTCCACAGAAAATTGCACAATATTGAACAGTATCAATGTTTACTAGTTGTTTTAGACACAGAAGCAAGAGTTGTGTGATGGGGGGAGGGGACAGGCAAGTGAGGCCCAAAACAAATATTGCATTCAGGGCAGTTTCTATCTTCATTATAATTTTGCAGTCCAAGGCATGGTTATGGCTCATTAAGAAAAAGAGAGAAGGCCTACTAGAAACTCACACACTGGACATTATATCCTCTTTAACATCAGGTCATAACATAAATTGTCACATCAAAGCTACCGTAATTGGAAGTTTCTTCTTTAAGGATGCTGGCACTGTTCGGACTCTGTACATTTCACAAATTTTGGGAAGAGGCCTTTTGTGAGGAATCAAGTATATACCAAAGTTTTGATTCTCTGTGAAATGATTAGTGTAGTTGCTTATCTCTTGAAAGCGTTTTGGCACGTATGATGCTGGAAATCCAATGGAAACTTATGACAAAGAGGCTAGAAAGACCACTGAATCATAAAAGATAATGAAAAGCATTTTACACAAAAAGTTGTCTCACCAAACAAATTTCATGGCACCACACCGTCATGAATGTACAGTATATGAGTCACACAAACATATACCTCATCAGTATATTTTTGTTTTGTTTCACACAGATTCCTTACAATATCACAGACCAAGATGCCTGACTGTGAGTATTGTCTGTATCGTTGAGCACTCAATTGAGGACTGAATTAAGCCAACTAATGCACATTCACAGAACGCAAAAAAGCAAATTTGTAGGTGTTACATATCCGATTTCTTGTACTACCAACTGCCCAGGAGAGTTTCAGAATAAATGCCATGCATGGTGTGTACGCATCTAAAATATAAAACGGTGGGGTTGTATACCTTTCGATCCATTTGTCCCTCTCGCTGTCGGATCTACATGAATAGTACTTGCTACCAACATTTGTGGTGATCTGGAAACAGTGATCCTGGCCGAGGATGCTACTATGAAGTGGCCGGATAACAAAGTCGCTCCCTGCCAAGTTGATTAAATCCTGGGACGATCCCGGTTCTAGCACCAATGACTCGTGGGATCTGGCCGGCTTGAGTTGGTTGGACATATTTGATCTCCTGATGACATAAGAAATAAAAAAAAAAAAATAGAAAAGGTTTTGATGATTTACAGTATGCAACTGTTACTGTGAATTGCTAAGCCCGCAGATTCTGAACAGCTTGGCACTTGGCAAAATATAAAACAATACAGCAAGTGATGATGGATATTTCCAAAAAAAATTTCGGTAAACATATACAGCTTTTTACAGAACCTTTTTGTCAGTATACTGAATGTATATTTTGACACACACCTTTTGGTCAGTTTATGTACATACACATTTCAGTAATGATCCTTACAGCATCATAAATCACCTATAGTTATTAAGATGACTGCACTCCAC
>VJOZ01058819.1:0-10844 GCA_009801055.1 Stichopus horrens
GCACTGATCATTGCGTTGGCAGGACCACATGTGCAGATCTCTCCGCTGTTGAAGCCTTCGGGCCGGGACGTCGTGATCGCGTTGGACCTGTCAGCAAGCATGTCAGAAAAAGATATGTCGTCTGCCACGGGCGATGTGGCTAGGATCCAGGTGGTCCGTGATCTTCTCGGAAAGTTCATACGCGGAAGGAGCGGTGACCGAATTGGGCTGATTGGGTTCGCAACCGAGGCCTACCTGGTAACCCCGCTGACATACGACGCCGCCGCCGCGGCAGAGATGCTGAATGAGGTTTCTATTGGCCTACCTGGCCGCAAGACCGACCTTGGGCAAGCGATTGGAATGACTGTGCGCATGCTGCGCCAGGAACCGGCCGGAGATCGCATGCTAATCTTGATCTCCGATGGTGAAACCAATGCAGGTGAGCTTGCCGCGCGGGATGCTGCGGCGTTGGCCAGTGACATGGGTATCCGGATCATGACCATCGGATTCGCTAACGACATCGCCCAGGAAAATGCCGCACATTTGGTCGAAATCGCCGAGATGACGGACGGTGAATACTTCGCCGCCACAAGCCCTGATCTGATGCAGGCAGTCTATGACCGCATCGACCTTTTTGCACCGGTCAGCCCCGAAGACCGGACCGAGTTCCTGATTGAGGACTGGACATGGCTGGCACTGGTCGTCGCGCTGGCCAGCATCTGTATAATCGGATGGCAGGAGTACCGCGACCCGTGAGCTTCGTGCATCCATTCGTGCTGGTGCTAATTGTGCCTCTGGCGATCGCGGGTGGCCTGCTCCTGAGTGGACGTAAGACGGCAATTGTCCGACTGCCGGGGGCGTGGCAGACAACGATTTCACCTATGCTTCGGGCCTACATTGCACATCGCTCGTCGATTGCCACCACCGCCCATCCGATTCTGTCCTTGGGCATTGCAGCGTTGCTGGTTCTGGCGCTGGCCCGGCCCGGCGTTCCGAATGACGATACGATTGATTACGCCAGCCTTGCCGGACGTGTCGTGGTCATCGATGTTTCGGGGGACGTGGCGCGGCAGGCGGTTTTTGTCAAGGAACTCAACCAGTTATCTCCAAGGATCCCGATGTCAGTCGTAGCCGTGGGTGGCGATGCCTATCGGATTGTGCCGTTCACGACGGATCCTGTTCAGATCTATCGCTATCTGGACGTGCTGAGCGCGGCTGTCATGCCCGAGGCTGGTCGCCGCCCGCACCTCGGGCTGGTTCAGGCCGAAAAGGTGCTGGACGCGGCCCGGGTGCCGGTTGGGCAGATTGTCGTGATCTCGGACCTGCCACCACCCGCTGATGCAATCGAAATCGCGCGGTCCGATACTCTGCGTAGCCTTGTCGTGGTCGATGGTGATCCCCAGGCCTGGGATCACGCAGCGGCGCAGTATCATACCGATGTGTTGCACGCCGGCGATGCCCAGGAAGTTGTGGATCAGCTAGAGCGGGCATTGCGTGATCGGGCGACTTCGGACGTGCCGGATGCGCGTGTCGATTTGACTGTTTGGCTGATCGGGTTTGCCGCGCTTTTGTGGCTTCCCCTGTTCCGGCGCCGGGGCGTCTGATGGGACGGTTGATAATTTTGTTGGCCGGGCTGGCCATCGCGGTGGGCTTCGGTTGGTTGTTGCCGCGGTTCGACCGTCCTTTGGACCAGTTTACGGTCGCGTTGGATTTGATCGCCCAAGATCGTGGACACGAGGCCGTGCACCTTCTGGAAGATCCGCTCTGGCGGGGCATTGCCCAGTACCGGGCAGCCAGGTACCGCCGGGCCGTAAGCGAATTTGTCCAGAACGAAGACGCCATGTCGATGTACAATCTGGGCAATGCCTATGCACGGCTGGCAGAGTGGCGGGGCGCGCGGGCTGCTTATGAAAAAGTCCTCCGGCTGGACCCTGGCCACGCGGATGCTTTGCACAACTTGAAGCTGGTCACCGAAGCCCAAGAGCATGAGGACCAGCTTGCGGAGAAGGAACGCCGCACCCGCAAGCTGGGAACCACGGGGCAGAATCCCGACGAGCGTGAGGGCGAAGGGGATGCTAACCAAGAGAAGCGTACCGAAGAGACAGCCCAAGCCAGCGACAATGCCCGGGCGACCGATAAACAAGGCCAATCTGCCGGTCAGGTTGGGACCCAAGGACGATCAGGCATGACACCTCAGTTCCAAGACAGTGCCGCCGGACGGGGAACGCTGGCTGACCAGGGTGCCGAAGTGAAACGCGACGTCACCGGAACCGGAGCCGTGATGATCCTGCGTGAGAGCACCCAACAGGCCGAAATGGTTTTGCGTGCCCGCTTGCGTATGATCCAGACGAAACGGCAAGAGGCCCGGAACCGATGAGATGGATAATCGCGGCGTCACTGCTCCTGCTATTAGGATGGGCGCGGGCCTCTGCCTACGAAGAAACCGTCCGAATTCCCGATGAACCTGAATTGCGGGTCAGTGTCGGCCCGAAGGAAGCCTTCGAGACGAACGGATACGTGCAAAGCCAGTTGGTCATGCGGGTGCAGTTGATATCGGCCCATCCGTTTGAAGCATTGGATCTGGACATGCCCGTAATTTCGGGAGCTCGGGTTATCGAACTTCTGCGGCCGCGGACCCGGAAGGTCACGACCTATGCCGGTTCCGGGTACATCTTCGAGACGGTTATCGCGTTCTTTCCCGAACAAAGCGGGGTTCTGGAGATACCGCCTGTCACGGCTGTCGGTGTTGTCGAACCAGAGAAGGACAGGGAAGTCGAGTTTGACCTGGCAAGCGAGCCTATATCGATCAAGATCGCTGGAATTCCGGCGGCATATGACCATCCCTGGTGGATGGCGGCGACCAGAGTGGAGATTTCCGAGGAATGGTCGAAGCAAACCGCGGACATTCGGCTGGGCGATGTCGTCCGTCGCCAGGTCACGGTAACTGCGTGGGGCGTGACGGCCGAGCAGATGCCTGAACTGGAACATGGCCGTACCCAGGGAATTGTCGTCACCGACGCTGGCGTGAGGTCCAGAACGGACAAAACCGCGGACGGACTGGTCGGGATCGCGACATATTCCTGGGATCTTAGGATTGACGGCGGCCGTGTATCCTTTATTGCGCCGGTCGGCATCACATACTGGCAACCTGGGGATCACCTGCGGCTGAAGGCATCGGTTCCCGGATACAGGATCGAGCCCCTGCCTGCTGATAGCGATGCGATAGCTGCGTCGTTGCTGGCCGAGGCGCAATCACGACGCGACAGCAGCCAGGCTGCGGCGCTGGCTGTGCTGCTGCTGATTTTGGCGCCCTTCGCGGCGATGGCTGGACTTGCCATTTGGGCCGTGATCCCGACACGCGGGGATCTGCGTCTGGCCCGAGCCTGCCGGCGCGCAACATCGGACGGCGAAATCTATCGCCACGTCCAGACTTGGGCGGCGGAACTTAACCTGTCTGTGTCGTCCGAGAACCCCGATCTGCCATCGGACTGGCACCGCCTGGTTCACCAGATCTTTAGCAGTACCGGCGTTGGCTCCGCCGTCCCGGGAACCAGGGTGGCTGGAGCATTGATATCACTCTCGCGCCGGCACCGCCTTGCCGCGCTTGCCCGAAAACTACACCGGGCCAAGGATCATCTGTTGCTGAAGGAACGGGCGCTTTGACGCCTGGCAAACGCTTCCTGCGCATTCCGTGATAGCTATCACATCTGTGGAAAACGGTGTCCGTTAACCCTTTCGTGCTTGCGGACTTTGGGATTCGTTGAGACCGTGCTATCAGTGAAAAGTTGAAAGCGCACGCAGGCAGTCGCCCATAAGATGCGCGAACTGCTGGGTTTGCCGCGCAAGCGCAAGACCTACCATGGGAGGAAATCGGTGTGGCAGACGACCGCCGCAAGACCGACAACGTGCCAAAATCGAATTGTGCACTTACGGACCGGCGAACTTTGATTGCCGGAGGGACGTCTCTGGCAATCGGAACCGGATTGCTTAGCGGGACCGCCGAAGCGGCGAAGGACCGCCCACCCGAAAAAATGTTCCCCCAGAAGGGTGACCGTATCAAAGTCGTCAACGGTCCTTTGAAGAACACCGTCATTCAACCGGCCTCGCTGGAGGTTGGTGCGCGCCCGGTCGAGGCCTTTCCAATAGATCCCACAAACGACGTCTTGCGGCGCAAGAACCGGTTGAACCGTATGCTGATCCTGCGATTGGATCCGGCGGAGATGGACGAGGAAACCTTGGGACGAAGTGCTGAAGGCGTGCTGGCCTATTCGGCGCTTTGCACACATAGAAGCTGCACAATTAAATCATGGAAGGCAGAGGAACGAATTCTTCGTTGCCATTGCCATCTGTCTGAATTCGCTGCTCTGTCCGGGGGCAGCGTTTTAAGCGGACCCGCACGGCGAAAGTTGCCGAGCGTTCCCCTTGGCCTTGATGATGAAGGCTACGTAGTTGCGCTGGACAATTTCACGCGCAAGCCGGGAGGGGCCAAAAAGTAGCGCCGCGGGTCAGGCGAATTCGCCGGCATGACCGGCACATTTGGGAGGAAGCAATGCGTAAACTTAGCACCGCGTTGTTGGCTCTGGCGATTGGCGGACTTGGGTCCGCTGCGTTTGCCCAGAACTACAACCCTGTAACTGACGCCCGTCTGCAAAATCCAGAGCCTCATAACTGGCTGACCTGGCGCGGCAATTACGAAGGCCATGGCCACAGCCCGCTGTCGCAGATCAACTCAGACAATGTCGGCGATCTGGTTCCGGCGTGGGTGTTCTCGACAGGCGTCGCTGAAGGCCACCAGTCCCCGCCGATGGTCAATGATGGGATGATGTACATCTCGACACCACAAGGGCAGGTGATTGCTCTTGATGGACGGACCGGGAACGAGATCTGGCGTTATCTGCACGAAATCCCGGAAGATCTGTTCCAATTGCACCCGACGAACCGCGGCGTCGCGCTCTATGGCGACAAGGTCTACGTGGCCAGCTATGAAGCTGGGGTCGTGGCACTGGATGCCAAGACCGGTAATGTCGTCTGGGAGACGGTGATTGCAGACTATACCGACGGCTACTATTCCACGCTGTCATTGCTGGCGGCCGAGGGTAAAATCATCACCGGTGTATCCGGCGGTGAATATGGGATCCGCGGCCATGTGACGGCGCTGGATGCCGAGACGGGCGCGATCGCCTGGCAGACTTACACAATTCCCGCTCCGGGCGAGCCGGGATCTGAAACCTGGAAAGGCGATACCTGGAAAGTCGGCGGCGGGTCCGTTTGGATGCAGCCGAACTATGACAGCGACACCGGGACGATCTATGTCGGTACCGGAAACGGTGGTCCATGGATGCCGGATACGCGCCCAGGTGATAACCTCTACACCACCTCAGCGATGGCACTGGACATCAAGGACGGTGCGATCAAGGGCCATTTCCAATACCACTGGAATGACGCCTGGGATTGGGATGAGGTTTCTGCCCCCATCCTGATGCCGATTGAACGCGATGGCCAAAAGGTCAAGGGATTGGTCCACGCTGGCCGGAACGGCTACATCTGGACGATGGAAGCCAAGGACGATGGATCCATTGGTTTTATCGCAGCCGACAAATATGTGGCTCAGAATGCGTTCGAATCCATTGATCCTGAAACGGGACGGCCATCGTACAACGAGGCTTATACACCGGGTACAAACAAGACCGTCACGTTCTGCCCGTCGCTCTGGGGCGGCAAGGATTGGCCACCGGAAGCCTACAATCCCGATACTGGCCTGTTCTACATCCCAAGCCACGAGAACCTCTGCACCGAGATGGGCGGTGTTCCGATCGGCGAGCGTGAGCCCGGCGAGCTTTACATCGGTGTGCCCATCGATGTGATCCTGGCGTCGCTGCGGCTGGCGGACGGCATCGATAACTCGAAGCCGGTGCCAATTGGCAGACTGCAAGCCTGGGATATGAACAAAGGCGAAATGGTCTGGAGCCACGACTTCAACGACACGCCGTATTGGGGTCCTCTGCTGTCGACCGGTGGCAATTTGGTCTTCACAGGTGGCACCAATGACCGGATGTTCAGGGCCTTCAACGCGACCAATGGCGATCTGCTTTGGGAATTCCCGACGAATTCGGGTGTGACCGCGGTCCCGGCCTCTTACGAGATTGACGGCGTGCAATACATCGCCGTGCAGTCCGGCTGGGGTGTGGATGCCGAGCGGATGCAAGGTCTGATCAAGTCTCTGCTTCCCGAAGGCCGTGTTCCTGATGTCCCGCAAGGCGGTGCACTCTGGGTCTTCAAACTGAAGAGCTGATGATGGCGATACGCTCACGCGTTGTGACTTGGCTGGTCCGGGGGCTTCTTGCCCCCGGACTTGCCGCATTCGTTGCGGTGTTGCCTGTGAACGCCGCGGACATGCCCCGGGATAAGGACGCCGTGATGAACTACATCCGGACGGCGATCGAAACCCGTGACTACAATATGCTGTCGGACCTAGTGTTCTGGAAAGGCACCGGCAAGATCAAGAAACGAATCGTGCGCTTCCATTTGGCCCGGAACCTGGGCCGCCCGATCGAAAGCATCACGTGGGAAGAGTTTCCAGAGAATGGTTTGGATGCAGCCATTGCGACCGGCAAACTCGCCCCAAACATGAAAGTTACGCATGCAGTTCGCGTAATCTTTGACGAAGAGGCGATTAACGATCAGGGTAAGAAGCCCACATCTGTATTTTTGGTCGGCAAACGAAATGATGTTTACCGCATCGGCCTGGTCAATCGAGCGGGATTTGATGATGACGACGACTAGATCCAGCGGCGCCTCCAAGACTGCCGCACAAGCGAATCCGGACAGGGATCACACCGCTCTGACCGGGAACCCGAGCCAAGGGAGGGTGTAATGGCAACAATCAACGTGAATGGATCGTCCATGACGATCGACGGTCCCGACGACACAACCTTGTTGTGGGCGCTGCGGGACATGGCAGGACTGACCGGCACAAAGTACGGCTGCGGTGCCGGCCTGTGCGGCGCCTGCACAATCCATGTGGACGGCGTTGCGCAGAAGTCCTGCATGATGACTGTCGGCGAAGTCGCCGGGAAGGAAATCACGACCATCGAGGGCCTGTCCTCAGATGGCAATCACCCGGTTCAGGTCGCCTGGCGCGACCATCACGTCCCGCAGTGCGGTTTCTGCCAAGCGGGGCAGATCATGCAGGCCGCAAGCCTGCTCAGCGAAAAACCGAACCCGACCGACCAGGAGATTCTGGACGGCATGGCCGGCAATATCTGCCGCTGTGGTTGCTACGAGCGCATCGTAGCCGCCGTCCGCAGCGCAGCAACCGGTAGCTAAGGGAGGGCCATCTGATGTTGCACTTTATCCAACAAGCCATCGAGAGCGCCCCGAAGAAGGCCTCGGAACTTACACTGGCCCACGTCTCGCGGCGCGGCTTCCTGGCGGGTTCATCCGCGGGATTGGCCGTTGCAGCGTTCGCGGGCGATGCAAATGCCTTTGCCCGGTACCAGACGGGCGGCGATTTCATGCCGCATGGGTTGCGGTATGATCCGCACCTGTTCATTGCCATCGATCCCGACGGCACGGTCACATTGACCGCACACCGGGCCGAAATGGGCACGGGCTCGCGCACCTCTTTGCCGATGATCATCGCGGACGAGATGGGCGCGGACTGGGAGAAGGTAGAGATCACCCAAGCCCCGGGCGATGAACCGAAGTACGGAAACCAGGACACCGACGGGTCCCGCTCGGTCCGTCACCATATCCAGTCGATGCGCCAAATGGGGGCTTCGGTACGCCACATGCTGGCCCAGGCGGCCGCCGACAAGGCTGGCGTCGATGTCAAGGATGCGCAGGTAGGCATTCACGAGGTGACTGCCGGTGGCAACACCTACGGCTTTGGTGAATTGGCGGAAGCGGCCATGAAGGTTCCGGTGCCAGAGTTCGAGGCACTCAGCTTCAAGGACGAATCCGAGTTCCGCTATATCGGCAAGCGCAATGTCGGCATCTACGACCTGCACGACATCACAACCGGCAAGGCCGTCTATGGCGCCGATGTCAGCCTGCCAGGCATGAAGTTCGCAGCGATAGCGCGTCCGCAAGTTCATGCAGCAAAACCGCTGAGCTATGACGCGGCAGCGACCTGGAACGTTCCGGGCGTCGAGCACGTCATGGGTCTGCCGATTTCGGACTTCCCGGCAAAGTTCACGCCGAAGGGCGGTATCGCGGTGATCGCAAACAACACCGACGCCGCAATCAAGGGCCGGGATGCTCTGGAAATCACCTGGGGTGACAGCNNTCGGACTATAGCTCCGAGGCGTTTACCGAGGAAATGCGCGCAACGGCTGCCCAGCCAGGGCAGGTCTTGCGTGCGGTAGGTGACGCCCGCGCGGCCATCGACGGTGCGGCCAAGACCTTCAAGTACCAATACGGCGGAGCACACATTGCACACGCAATGATGGAACCACCCGTTGCGGTCGCGAATGTCGCCAACGGCAAGGCCGAAATCTGGGCGCCTCTGCAGTCACCGTATGGTGCCCGTCAGGACATCGCTGCGGCGCTGAACATGGCGGAAGAGGACGTGACGGTGAACATCACGCTTCTGGGTGGCGGTTTCGGCCGCAAGTCCTGGTGTGATTATGCTATCGAAGCGGCATGGCTCAGCCAGAAGATCGGAGCGCCGGTTAAGGTCCAGTGGACCCGGACCGACGATCTGCACAATTCGTCCTACCACACCACTTCGGTTGAAGAACTTGAAGTCGGCACGGACGACAATGGCAAGTGGCTGGGCTTCCGGCACAACTCGGTTGCACCGTCGATCCTCTCGACATTTGCACCCGACAGCGGCCACCAGTTCTTCATCGAAAGCGGCATGGGCCATCTGGACAACCCGTTCCAGGTCCCGAACGTGTCGATCGAGAACGGCAAAGCCATGGCCAAGACCCGCATTGGCTGGTTCCGTGTGGTGTCCAACATCCCGCGCGCTTGGGCGCAGCAGACATTCCTTTCGGAAGTTGCCCATGAACTGGGCAAGGACGAACTGGAGTACATGCTGGAAGTCATGGGGGAAGACCGGACCATCGACATCAAGGCCGAAAACTACCCGGACAACTTCTGGGACTACGGCGAGGTGTACGACAACTATCCGATGGAGGTTGGCCGTCAGAAGAATGTCTTGCGCATGGCTGCCGAGAAGGCCGGATACGGCCAGTCTCTGCCAGACGGCGAAGGCATCGGTTTGGCCTCGCACCGCTGCTTCGTGACGTATATTGCAGCAGCGGCACGGGTGAAGATCGTCGATGGCCTGATCCGGGTTCCGCAGATCGATGTCGCCATCGATTGCGGATTCGCCGCGATGCCGGAACGGATCGAAAGCCAAGTCCAGGGTGCAGCTGTTCAAGGCATGACCGCCGCGCTCTACTCGGCGATCACGTTCGAAGACGGTGTCCCGCAGCAGGACAACTACGATACGTATCAGATGGTGCGGACGGATAACTTCCCCGAGAAGGTGAATGTTCACATCGTCGAACATCCGTTCGCGGTCCATGCCTCGGGCGCGGGCGAGCCGGGCGTTGCCCCGATTGCACCTGCCATTGGTAACGCTGTGTTCCACGCCACTGGCAAGCGGTTCCGCGACATGCCGTTCGGCGACACTGTCTAACCGCAGCCATCCAAACCTCGAAGGGGCCGGCAATTGCCGGCCCCTTTTTCTTTGCGTTGCTCGACCACGGTCCTGATGCCCGTCATCCGAAGGGACCGCGGTCACGCATCGCCGGTCAGGTCGCGACGACACGCCAGCCAGCCGGGATGAAGCACTGAAATCTTTGCCGGAATTGCGGCTATGGGGGCTGATCTGCAGTCTGATTTATGCCATCCTTCATACCGTCAAGGTTGCGTTCGCGGTAAGTTCACCGCTCTCATGGTCCCGGTACGCCGAATTGTGCCGGAAAAAACAATACGGAGGAAACAATGCGCACAACCCTTTTGGCGCTTGGCGCGGCAGCGATGGCCTTTGCGGCTTCGCAGGCTGGCGCCCAGAGCCTGGAAGACCTGGCGAATGACCGGGCAACGACGGACAATGTTCTGACCTATGGGATGGGCTACGATCAAAAGCGCCACAGCCCGCTGACCCAGATCAACAAGGACAACGTCAAGAACCTGGTTCCGGCCTGGGTCTACAGCCTGGGCGACAATCGCGGCCAGGAAAGTTTTCCGCTGCTCTATAATGGCGTGATGTACGTCACGATCCACAACGCGACGGTCGCTCTCGATGCTCTGACCGGCCGGCAGATCTGGAAGACAGCCGTAGACTATCCCGCGGAGACCCCGCGCGTGGCATGTTGTGGCATCCTGAACCGCGGCGCTGCGATCTATGACGGCAAGATCTTCCGCACGACGCTGGACGCTCATGTCTTGGCATTGAATGCCGAAACCGGTGAAGAACTGTGGAAAACCAAGTCCATCGACTTCCGCACCGGTCATGCGATGACCGTCGCGCCGCTGGTTGCAGAAGGTGTTGTGATCGTCGGAATCTCTGGCGGAGAATACGGTATCCGCGGCTATATCGAAGGATATGATGCGCAAACCGGCGAGCGTAAGTGGCGGACCTACACGATCCCTGCACCTGGCGAGCCGGGATCCGAGACCTGGCAGGATGGCGGTGATGCCTGGAAACATGGCGGTGCGCCGGCCTGGCTGACGGGGACCTATGACCCAGAGCTGAAGACAGTTTACTGGGGTACGGGCAATGCTGCTTCCTGGAATGCTGGCGTGCGTCCTGGGGACAACCTCTACACCTCGACCATCCTTGCCATGGACCCGCTGACCGGCGAGATCAAGTGGCACTTCCAGACCACGCCGAATGACCCGTTTGACCA
>VJOZ01058830.1:0-12495 GCA_009801055.1 Stichopus horrens
TATGTGTACAGATAATAGTCAACATAGAGAGCTGTCTTCATGGTTCTTCACACATCATTCCTCGCATCGCTTTTTGATTTGGAATTAGAGAGCTGTTTTCATTGCCTTGCCATACCTTACAGACGCACAGGCCCAATTTAACTTGAAAGTATGAGGTTACTAGTGTTCACAACATCCAGAGTTCATAGTGTAAAGTACATTTCGGTGTAACTGGCATGTCGCAGCTAGTAGTGTATGATTTGTATTTCAACTTCTTTCGTGAGATCTCATGAAATATGGAACATCGTCANNGTGCTGAGGTAATACTGTACTGTAATTTCCTGCATGTTTATAGTACCAGCAGAAACAATACCCCTTCTGTATTAGTGCTGTAGAAGATCTACTTAATTTAATATACCCCAGGCATATGAGATGCCAATCCCTCCCCTCCAATGGAACTTGGAAGCTTGTATCCTTAAACTGGTACCCTTCATCTATGATATCTTGAATGTCTTGCGATATATACTGTACAGTACATACACTGTACGAAAGAGACATATGTTGGAAGTGACTTGAGCTAAAGGCAAACAAGTATGCGCCTAGCCTTAGAAGGTGTGGAGCTAGTAATGATTTTGAGAGCATTTTGAAGGTTAAATGAATGCATTAGTGACTAAGGGGTGAATATAGTCACTTGGGAATAAATGGACAAGTGAGTTATGAGGATTCTGTCTTTTAAGTCATTTGCTATATACAATAGTTATGCCCACCTGGATATAATTTAACAGAAGAATACAAGGATTGAATGCCAGTAGTTGGATCGTGTCAACTGTTGGGTGAATTTGTTAGTTTTATAGACAGTCTTGCATATGTGAGCTTCATTTACTGAAGTTCATCTATACTGGGTCTCAATTAAGCATTAAGCATACAAAACTGCGGAAAGGAAGATTGTCTCTCGTAGTGCTATAGAGATTGGAAATGTCACACTGAAAGTAATTCACATTGAATAACACATTGTAAGGTACATGTTTAGGCTACTGTAGTAGGTTAATACTGTAATGCTCTTTCAAGGTGTATCCTGAGTCCACAGATGCTGTAGCAAACACTAACTGAAGGCTAGGAAGCATGAAGGGTGGCCCACATGGGGTCATTCTGAGGTCATTTTATATATAGAATGCTATGACAGCTACAACAAACTGTATCTGCTGTTTGATCAGTCCTACAGCCTAAAAAATGTATTTTGTCATGACCTGACTGTATTCAAAAGCAGTAATCAGACATGCTAGATGTGGACAAAGGTACTGTATGTGCAGTAGCCTTGCCAAGACCCTAGTAATGTGGTATCACACACTCCGCGCTTCTTTTGCACATCGCTGACTGTGCCCTCTGCTGTGCCTTGCCAATTTCTACTTCACACCAGTTTATTGTCCCTTTTTTTACCAACTATCTTTACTTTTTCATTATTTTATGGCCATGTTGTTTTAAAAAAGAAAAGAGACCAATCGGATTTCATCATTTTTAGTTCACACCCTAAAATTCATGTTCATTCATGATCTCTTTGGGGAGGACAACCAATCACGGTGAACAGGGAACAAGCACTTCACTGAGACTGTGTGAGCTCTACATATGCAAGCGACTGTGGGATATGAATAAAGATCAAGTGTTTTGCCCATGGTTTCCACCCCCCTCATTTTACAAATGTCCAAGACATTTGTATTGAACATATCCATGGATGTGCATAACTCTGTTAGGTACGTAGCTCATGTGTGAACAGCTGACGAAAACGGCGTGGTTAGAATAGCATCATGATGGGTATAATAAAGCATTTTGTGCAGAAACACAAAAGAGTTTGTAGAACTCTTTCTGGGTTTCTAGTAGGCCTACTGTACCTGCAAAGTCTGCAAGATGCAAGGTGTTTGATTTATTGCCAGATTATAACAGTGCCGTTGCCAAAACCTTCAATATGGAATCAGATCCAATTTTGGGGAAGAATAATTTTCCCAGGGTTCTTCCTGCTTCCCCCATATACTCAAACCCCCCTCAACCCATCCTGTCATCGACTCTGTATTGTTTTCTGTCAGAATTTTATGATTGATGGGATGAATTAATCATGTATGACAGTGGTTTCAAAATTGAAAAAAACCAAAAGAAAGTAATAAAATATGTTGTTTAAGTAACAAATGAACCGAAAGCTCCCTGGCTGTCTGTCTCTTAGAGAAAACGGATCATGTGGAAATTCAGATTATTCCATATGAATGCATCCTCAAAAGGTTGTTTTTATGAATTTGTGGGGGAAATCTCGGAAGTAATAGATTTTCTTTCTTTTTTTTGCATTTGGCTGATTAATTCAATTTGCCACACTGATGTTAAATGTTCCTATTCAGTACGTGTAAATGATACTGCAGTTATGTTCATCATGTACATATTGCAATGTGCAGTTCACCATGCCAGCTGTCATTCTTTTTTTATTATAGGGTAATGTACCCCTGTGCTTTCCTCTTTATGGCTTTCTGACTCCTTCTTTTGAATAGGTTTTATCGTCTATCCTCTGTTTTTATCTTAGCGAGATCTGGTGTTTTAGATTCACATCGTAGGCACGTACGCATACATTTAGCCTCTAAAATGTCTTGAAATCAGTTCTAGCATCATGACCTCTATAATCTAGCCTGCCCTTGTTTACCTTTCACTCAAGTTGCTTTCAATGTGTGTTTCTGTCCCGTAACCTGTGTTTTTACTCTAGCAAAGAGTTTCCAAACCTCAAAACCTTGAGTATTCCTGTGTTTTATTTCTATTTTCTTGTACTATCAGTGGAGTGTAAGTGGTAGTGGAACTCTAGGGCAGCCAGTGCAAAAAACAGTATGTTACTGTAGAGATAAATGCTCAAAACACTGTGGCAGAGTGATCATGTAGTGAAATACAGCTACCGATAGTGACCTATATCTATAGTGACCTATACATATAGTGCATCATGAAAGTATAGACCTTGAATATTGTGTCTGATCGATTGTTTTGGCTGCATCTTTAAGTTGTTTGGTGTAGTCACCTAACCGATATGGATAATATTATGGTATGTCAAAGTAAATTATAATGAGATGCGCTCTATCGCTCCTCCTGGCCTGAGCTGTTTTGTCACTTTCAAAGTTGGGACATTTACCAGGAATGTACAGTTCTGCCCACAAAATTCTCGGACTGACCTTTGTATGTGTAGTCTGAATGGACTTGATATGCAACGTTTTCTTATTTTTCTGTTCACAATTTTGAATCAATTATACACCAGTCGATCTTGATATTCCCTTACTTGCATGAAGTGTTATCGTGACCACAATAATTGAGGTAGGAAACTACTTTCAGTATGTCAAATACTGAGCACTGTTACATAGAAATTAAAAAAAAAACATCCTCTTGCCGATTGTTGAAACATCGAAAAAATGAATTAGAAGTTACACTATCAGTGCTTCTTGCATGTACTTTACAATTTGGTCTGGGGTAGAGTAGTTCCAAAATTTTTAGTTCCTTTTTATTCCTAGTACTGTGTGTGTGGGGGGGGTTGTCTCCCAGAAAAGTGAAGCATGGTTGCTGACTTGTATGAAAGCAGCTTGCTGTATGTGAGCAAACTTTTGTCTGATATTAAAATGTTGCCATGGCAATACTCCCTTTGCTGTACCAATACTATAGTGTACATACAGCTTTAGGAGTATATTACTTCTCAAATACAGTACAGCATTGTGGTCTGTGGATTTGTATTAACAAGCTCTTTGCAATAAAAATTTACTAGCCCTTTTATGAGGTAGAAGGTCACTTGGCTTCACTATTATATTCAACTGAATTCATTCCTTTTTATGGACATGTTTGACAGTAATTGCAAAGGGATAAAACCAGTGGGTCAAACCAATAGTTTGAAATCACTGTAGGATTTTTTTCAAGGCAAAAATTGCAAATCGTGTGTACAGTTTTTTTTTTTTNNTTCTCTCTTTTTTTCCTTTTTTTTTTTTAAAGAAATCCTGAAAGTGAAAGCTAACTTCAAACTGACTTGAATAGACACCTATTCAGTAGAAGCTATTCAGTCTATTTGTTCCCTTCTGATTTCTGTTCACTGGAATAATGATATAGCTTGTATGAAGTATCTCCCAAAATTCTAATTTAGCGTGCAGACTTTCACTTGTGGTAGTCCATAATTGAAACATGTTCACATTAGATGCAGTACAGTAGGTGGGTGGGGGAGTAACTCAGAACAAGACATGAACTAGTGCCCAAAGCATGTTCACAAAATGTAAATTTGTGGGACTTATTCTGTATGTGTATGTATGGATCAATATTTACACCATGTTCTGAATTTTGCTACCTGGATTCACAGATTTCACTAACATACTTAACACTTGTGTGAAAATTCAGTATCCATGCCTAAGAACACTTCATTGTTATGTGGGTATGTATACAGTAAGACATGTATGATGTTATAATAACTTGCAAAGCAAAAATATCATACTGTGTCTTTGCAGTAGTGGACTAGTAGCTTAGTGAAACTTCAGTTACTCGGGTCACCTAACCATCCTTGGATTGCGGGTTCCCGGGGCTGAATGTCAAACCTGGTGCAAATACTCGAATATGCGTCCCTCATTGTTGTATCTGCAGACATTTAGTTCCGCAGTTCTTTAATGATATCCACGGTAAAGGCCTAGGTTTATTGATACAAATGCGAACAGCATTGTCTGACTTCTACACACCACATTATTCATGGTATCATTCAGGGTAGAGTGGTCGGACCTAGTCATTGTATGAGGGATGGGCATGACCACCAAAGGGTATTGCTACGGCAGTAGAATTTGTCCAAAAAATAAGGCCTTCTTTTAAGCAGATCGGCAAACAGCAGAAGACATCTGTTACAATTTGCACACCACAGTCTGACAAATCACATAGAGACGGGTTGGATATTTTTTTCTCGCAATTCTGACCGAAGATCAATAAGACAATGTGGTCCATATTGTACTCTGCACAGTACATGTTATTTGGTGTCTTTGCATTGCCCTTTCTCCCGTAATAGGTCATGCATTAAGCTCATTCATGTTATCACCACTTTTTGCACGTACTGTAACTGTATGAAGTAAATCTCCAGTTCAAATATGTCTTCCCTTTGAAATACGTATTTTCCAAAGGAGGGAGACACCCCTTTTTTTAGACTCTCCCACAGCCACAAAACTTCAACATTTTATGCCCAGTCAAATTTGTTAGTCTGGCTAAGGGCCCTGACTAAGTGATCCCCTGAGCATCTTTCAGCACTTTGCTGGTAACTGCTTTTGTATATTGCAGGTCGTCTAAACCACTAGTTTGCAGTGTTCAGCAAGTCTCTGCTTTCATTTTTACATCTTGCGTATGCATTCATGTGAGTGGAAGTTATTGCTTGGGTGCTTTTCCTCTGCTGAGAATTGGTGTACATCTTTTGCCTTGTCATTGCCCTCCATGCACCTGTATGCTTACTTGTTCATATTATGAAAGTTATGCTACGATTTGCTGACATGTGACACATGTGACAGGAAGTCACGTACAGGTTACGTTCACAGCAGAGGTGCATCATGTGGAATGTAATTTACAGTTTATCGCACATGTAAATATTTCATTGTTCCAAAGTACAACTAAGTCAATTGCCTTTCAGACTACTAAACTGTAGGGGTAGTGCATAAAACCGTTTAGCAAAGAAATTGTTTTTAAGGGAAAAAAAGAGGAGGGGGGTGGTACAAGTGGGTATGGGGGGTAGTTTCTTAGGGAAATGAGGAGGATATTGCAGAGAGTTTCTGTTTTGGTTTTCATCCTCAGGCAAGTCGCTCATGGCACTGAGAAACCTGCTTACACTGAGTATCTTCGATCTGTGATTCAATAGAAGTTGTACATGTAAAATTGTTAATGCAAATATCTTCTGTGAGGAAGTTTAGAAACATCTCATGTTGGTACATACAGTAGGTGCGCATTGATGGTGCATCAAATTTGAGTCACTCAAAATATAGTAGGTTTCATATCTTGAGAAAATAGCTTTTGAATGTGATAGTGCAAGCAGAGAAGAGCTGTGGAATCCGCCATGCAGATCTCATAGTTTATTGGTAGGTACTATCAAACACTGATCTTGCATGGGGTCCTAATAGCAAAGAGGTAAAGGTCATTTACAGTTAAGAAGTGTTATTTGTAGTGGATGTTGATGTTATTTAATATGCCAAGCACGTGATGCTGCCTTCCAGTGGTTGAGTGTGTCAAACATCCTTTGCTATATCCTGTCCCATTTCACAGAAACCATGGCTATCATTTGTCACTGTGTATCCTGGTGACTTCACTGCAGTTTGTGCTTCTGTGCTTCCTGTCTGTATTTTCTCTGGCTGTGTAATATTCTCCTTGTCCTCTTATTCCTCTGGTGCCAACGTCTCCCAATGTGTTTATTTTTAACTAAAACTTTTAACGGAGATTAAACTGTCAGCTCATGTCGATTAAGTGCACTACACATGCATATTACACATCATGATCAACTTCGTGCACACTCGCAGCATGCAACGGTCGCCATCTGTGTACAGTGCCAAAACCTGCACATCACTGATGGATTAATGAAGCTGTTGCCCACCACACCGAACTGTGCTGTAATTATGTACTGCCATGATGAACGATATAGCGGAGATAATCCTCTGTTTTCACTGATCAGATGTAGACAAAATGAACATCGTCACCGGCCCAATAGGCTGTGACCTGCCGTGATAGGTATTGGTCGTAAACTAGCTTCCATGAGTTAGGAGCAACAAATTGCGGGGAATTTTTCATGCATGTGTTAACAAGAAAACATGAGCAATTTGCAGTCTGATGAATTGACGACAGTACTATGTACGGTAGTACTTGTGTGAGTAGGACTGCACAGACAGAGAAAAAAACTAGGAGGAAAAAAAAGTTGCTTTTTTACTTGTATGGGTTTTCTGTTTTGTTTATTTATGCTTTTCCCACTCAGAGTATACTCTGTAAGATATACATCATGCATGTACTCACATATATGGTTACTGTGGTACAATAGAGAATGCTATGGACTGTACTGTACATGTCTGAAATGGCATGGCATTCTTATTATTAGAAATTGGAAAATAAATCTTTGTTGAACTGTCAGGGAGAATGAACTTTGTATAGCAGTCAAGAAAAACACAGTCATCAATACTCCTAGAGGTATAGATAAATTTTCATTTGTGCATGATGGTGGACAAATCTGGAATGACAGCCCCAATTAGCAATGGTTGTGCCCAGGGTCCCGATCAAGCAAGATATCAACTGGCACACATAATGTGTTCTGTATGATATTGCACATGGCTCATTTACCACCTGGCTGAAGCCATATGGATATGTCACAAGGATATTTGGTTTGCTGTGAGAGGGAGGTGCCATTAAAAGAAGAATGCACTAGCTGTCTCAAGTTTGTAAACTGGCAATTATGTAACATTTATTATCAGATATTTCAAGTGTTGGAAGATAGTGTAGATGCTGTGTAAACTCAGAGGAGGGGGAAGGGAAGGAGAGAGGGGGAGTGGCAGAAAAAGTAGAACAAAAAGAAGGAATGGAGGAGAGGGTAAGAGGATGGAAGTGGAGGAGTGACAAGTTAGGCTAACAATGCAAGTGAATGGTTGTAGAGAAGCGCGCTATCATGCCTCTTGCTTTTAACATTTTAGAAAAATGTATTAATGTGATAATGGAGACAAGCAAATTTACTGATTTGTAGAAATGGGTAAAAGTTGCAGCACAACATGGAAAAACTTGAAAATTGAGAAGATGGTAAAAAGACAAAAAAAAAAAAAAACTAAATCTCCAATTATCTACACTGACTTTCATAGAACATGTTATCACTTGTAAAACTTTCTATCAGATTTGTCTTTAATTTGCCAGTGTATTTTTACTGCTTAACAGTGGTTGTTGAACTCTTAGTAGTCTGAGACGACAGTGTTTTTTTTTTGTTTTTTTTTACCAAGTTGGAATAATGAATTGTTTTGAAGACTTCAGGTTGCTTTGCTAAATCCAACAAACATTTTGTTGTCCAGTTGTCAGACATGATACTTTTCTTGTAACTTGATTATGCCAATAGCAGTTTAATGCAACCATTACATTATATTGTGTTTCTTTAGGTCTAAAGCTCTTTCTTCCTCTGCAAACTTGGATCCACTGGAAGACTTCTCTCTCAGTGTCAATATTAAAGCTGTGATCATTTTGAGTATTTTTCACCAAATTGAGTACTTTGCTTCAGTTTTTACTTTGCCAGAAATATGAAGTGCTCCGTGAGATTGCAATTGATATTGAAGGAGAATTTTACAAACACAAAATAATTACTCTCAATGGTTAGGCTAATTACCAACATATTTCATTGTTTTCAGCAGGAAAATCTCAAAACAAAAAATAGTCAAAAACTCAGAAAAACCCCAAATTAAAGTTCTCACATGGTAAAATGTTGGAACACATTTATGTGCAGTGCCAGAATTTTCCATTTAGCTAGAATAGTTATATGTACACCAACAGGGGAGGAGAGGTATTTGGACTGTTAAGGAATGATGTCTGACTTGAGGAGATTCGGTCTTGAAACATTTTTCATGTGATTAATTTTCTTTTATCTGTCCTTGTCATCCCCTGCAGCTACAAGGAGAATATCGTGAAGTTGTCAGCAGCTTGGAGGGACCAGAAGCAGCATCCGAAAGAGAGGGCAGCAGATAGCATCGAGCACGTCATCAAGCATGGCGGCGAGATCATGCGGTTCTATGGCAGCGAGTTGAACTTCGCACAGTACTACCTCCTCGACGTGACTGCATTCTCAATATTCATCGGGTACCTGCTGCTGTACATCTTCCGCTGCTTGGTACGCTGCCACATGAGGTTCTATTACAAGGTTTCCATCCCCAAGACAAAACTGAAGGATTGCTAGAGCACAGAAGTAACCATAGCAACTAAGGAAACGTACTTCACCAAACTTCATCGTGCGTCTGGAGGTGTAAGTTCGATTGCCTAGAAGGCAAACATGTTGCCTGAATGCATGGGCTTCCAGAATTAAGCCATCTTGAACCTTTGATGAGTTATGTCATTGGTCCCATCCTTTACCTTCCATTAATTTCACAGTATTGAAACATCAGCATCACTCAGAATCCATCAGTGTTCTTCATCATTTTCCCAACACCTTCTACAAAATGTACTTCAAACAGCATGCTTTCATATAGTTGGTATCCATCACGTACTAGTCTTTGTTGATATAAACAACGTACATTCAGCTAACACTTTGTATCTTCCTTTTTTATTCAGTTAAATGCGAGATTGTTTTTACTCCCAAAATTCCATTCAAGGCGGTTTATCCATTTATCGAAACTCATTGTCTTTTCCATCCCTTAGAGTAAGTCACCATAGGGGCGGTAAATCGGAATCTTCGACTAAATTTCGTTTTACCTCCAACTGAGCTGTCAACAGTAATTTGCATATACTGATTGTATATAGTCTCCTGATCTTGCATGCGGACAAGTTATTTTTATGTGCGATGGAAGCTCCAGAGATTCCATAGCCTGCTAATATTCCGCCGTGCTGATTTGTATGAAAGAATTTTGCAATATAGCTTTTAAGGTTAGTTTAAAAAGTCTTCAATTTTTTTGTTTACCGTTGTTGTGATGCATTGTTCCATATTTACTTCAGTTTGAGTGTTTTCATTTATAGGCTGGCATGGTTCTTTGGTTTGACAATACATTACATGCCATCAACTAAAGATGTTTTGGCTCACTGCATTGTAGATGACCTTTGACATCTGGCCAGGATGTACATAGAGACTAGATGTCAAAAAGACTGTTTTCAATTTAGAACCATGAGTACCCGATTAAAGAGCTCTCAAGCAAGCAATATCATTCCTCAGATAAGTAAAAGGATTACATGGTGCCCTGTTAGGTCCTCTTAGGTTGTACAACTTAAGAAACAGTATTTAGTTAAATAAAACACTTGTATGACATCAGAAGCACTTACCAGCCTCTGTAAGTGAAGCATCGAACTGCATCCGGTATGCAGAGTAGCTCGCTTAACTCGTGCTGACGAAAAAAATTCCTGTTTATGTTGCGTATTTCAAACTCCCATTGCTATAAAATAAAGCTTGCGCTAAATGCAGGAAACAGTTCACGTGAAAGACTTTCTACACCGTGCCTGTGTGTGCGCAATCACAAGCAATCGATCCTGTGGTCCATAGCATATATTATAGTGGTCAGCTGATCATGCTGATGTGTGGACTGATTGTAGCAATTGCTGTTGGTTAGTTGATTTGGCAGTACAAGTTCAACACACCACATGGGCACAAAAATGTTTGACTTTTGGCGTGCTCAAGCTGAGACCCCATCACGGCAGTTGTTTGAAACGAGCCTCGTCAAGTGACGAAATGGTTTTGCACGTCGACAGAAGGTAGCTGAGAAGGAGCATGTCCATACCTATGTATGCTCTGTGAATGGACACTGCAGGCACTCCTTCCCATGGAGGTCAATGTCTCCACAGGATAAGCACTATAATCAGAAGTGTACAAAAAAGACACAAGTTGCACATTGGTAAAAGATGACAGTTGTTTGTATGATGGAAGAGATGGTGAAAAGATGAAGTAGGGTTTTTAAGAATTTCAATCCTTATAGCACTTAGCTGAGACATTTTGGTGGAAGGTACATCAGAAGGTTTGCTGTTAACATTATTAGGGGGAGACTCTAAGTGGAAGGAAAATAGGTGGCTCTGCAGTATGTCATCCATCAATGACTCCTTGCAGTAAATTTTTCTCTGTTTTGACATTTTTATTTGTTTATATATTTTATGTACATTTTCTTCTTTGCTGCCAGATCTGTGTACTACTGTCTGCAGCAAAGTAATAAATAATCCCTCCCATTGAAATTGAATATATACACTCAGGAAGTGGAATGTGCCACACTTGTGAAAGATGAGGGTGCTGTTTCAAATCAATAAACCACAAAGTGTGTTACTTCAATTGTAATAGAAAAATAGAGCCATCAGTCAGTTAGGTTGCCAACCTGGAAAGTTTTGGGGTGAAAGCAGGTGTGCCCACCCTGCAGTCCTCAGGCCAAATACAGCTTGTGAAAAGACATCATATGCCTCCCCCACCCCATTCTGAACGTGAAAATTAAAGAGAATAGAACAAAATACATGACTGGAAGAAATGGCAAAAGTACAGAAGATATTTTACCTATGAAACCTCATGAGAACTAAAATATTTTTTGTAAGTCTTCTCACTAAATATGCCCAAAGGACAAACTTTTCACATTTTTGGCATTTGCCTTACCATATGTCTACATGCGTACCACTACTTTTCTCATAAATTTTTATTGTCTCACTGGTCACAGGTGTGCAGTCAAGTAGATACAGAGAATAGGTGGGCTTGCAACATTTGGTACGGCCATAAAGCTTGTATGTGAGAATGTGACCACTTGATCCAAAAAGGTTGGCCACCCCTGGCGTAGAGGTATATGTATATAATCCTTTGAGCTTGGGATCTTCGACAAGTAACGTCTCATTATCAAATTGATTTTGAGAGGATGGACAAAGTAAACTTGTTACCCAGAGTTACCTTATTGATGTGTATAAGATGGCACTGATCAAATTATATGATACTCTGAGGTAGCAGAGGAAGGGGGNNGGGGGGGGGAAGGGCAGGAGAGATGAGTTGAGGGTGCTGTTTCAAATTATAAATTAATTTCACTTAAATTTAGACTCCTTTTTTCAAGCAGGCTGCCATCCTTTCATAATTGTCAGAACTGCAGGGTACTTTTGCTGTATGCTTTCTGAGCCAACCACTTGAATGAGTTATCATGCTCTATGTTATGACCAAATCATGTTTGGATAGCAATGTAGTGCTTATAACCTGTCAGTTCAAAGTGTGCTCCTGTGGGCAGCATCGCTGAAGGTTGTTCCATTCAAATCTTCCGATCAATGAAACTTCCTGTCTTTTGTCTTCAACCTTTATGATGAGTATACTCTTGGAATTGAGATTTTTCTGTATGCTGACTGCTATGTTTTCTTTATGACTTCATTACATTATAATCTGTATCAAACACCTAAATTTAGTAATAGTGGTAGTTCTTTCAGTTCATGTATTCTGAAAGTATTCTTTTTTTATTCAAGCTTTCCAAAATTAAAAGGAAAGAATGAAATATGCAAAGCATAAAAGGAGCACTTCCAAGTAGTTTCCAAAATATGTACTAAGAAATTTTAAATCGTGTTTATTTCAAGTAGTCCTAACTCACTAAGCTTGCAAATATTTTCATAAATGTGACAAGAGAAAGAAGAGGCTTTTCATTTTTTTGTTTTTCACCTTAACCAAATGAAATGCAACCTATTTGCTTTATTATTTTCCTTTTCTTCAAATGTGAGGTGATTAGGAGAACCCAAGGTGACATTGTGCTCTCAATTTCTCTGTTCAAGTTTCCAAGTGAAGAGTTCTTTTTGATTCCTTGCCGAAGGCAGAAGGAATCTATGCGATGGTGATTGCGTGTGTGTGTGTATGTG